>OY731403.1:65195375-65247034 GCA_963425845.1 Sphenostylis stenocarpa | reverse complement strand
GTGTGGATCCTCACCGCACGACCATGAAACTTGGGCAACAAATGGATTAGTCCAAATTTAAGCACAAATGGTACATCCTCTTCAGGGTATTGGATACATAAATTTGCATAAGTGAAATCAGGTGCAGCCATCTCCCTAAGATTCCTCTCACGAGGTCCAAAATTGTGTTGCTCACCCATGTTGTTCTCAATAGAAAAACCAGAAACAGAGGGAAAATCAGAATCAGAATATAGAAGCAGTATGCATAGAGTTGAGGTTGGTAGACAAAGGAGGAGAATGGTCAGAACTACTTAAACTAATGTTATCTAAATGTACATCATCTAAAGACAAGTTCCTAGAATGACTAACTAGTCTATGAAAGGTCTTATCTATTTCAGGATCAAAGGGTTATAAAATTCATGGATTACCCCTAGTCATGCACTATATATAACATATCAAGTGGTTCTCAAACAAGGGGTAAAATTGGAAATTTTTTCAAACGATGTCCAAATGACATGAAATTTTGCATGCAGCACCCTAAAAACATGTAAGACTTCCACACAAAATTTCAGAGCAAAATTCAAAGGTTAAGTACATGCACAAAAGGGTCAACCTTACCTTAAAAAAGTCAACAAAATAACTCAAAAATTCAAATCTTGAGCTACGAAAATCAAATTATCAAAACCTTTGGTCATCATGCACGTAGAATTATAAGATTCACTAAAAAAAATCATCAAGGTAAAATGCTAAGTACCTAAGTGAACCACCCTAGAAAAGTTTGGAAAAATAGGGCAATAAAACTTCAAAAATAAAAAAGAAATAGTAAATGAGAATTTTTTGGAATTTCCAGCAGGGCAAATTAGCTCTGCTATTATTTAAATGATAGATCAGAAAATTCCCTATTTTTAAAAAAAATATTTGACCAATTCTGACATCTATAGCAAAAGTTATGGCCGTTTGAAGTTTTCACAATTGTTTCTTCACCACCAACTTGGAACCCATATCAAATGAATGAATTTGGACCTTTACTTTTGTATGCACTTAATACATGATGAAAGAAGTGTGGACACCAAAAATGAGAGAAAAATTCGTTGAGGAAGTATTTTTTTAGATTTTCCGAAAACTAGTTTTCATTGGCACTATTCACCTAGTAAAGGGTGTTTTCTGCAACCTACACTTTCTGAAATCTGCACCACCTCAACTTGAAACTGAAATGCCCTCTTCTATGCTACCATAAACACAACACAACATATGATCAAATCTCATTACACAGCATCAGATAAGCAAAAAATTAATGTTCCATTGGTCAATTTACTATTTCATTGGTTTTTACTTCTACCAAAATTTAACAACTCCAATTCTTTGTAAACTTGCAATCTAACAGCACAGAGGGCCACAATTAACCAATGTTGACACACTCCAGAACATCACAGAAGAGCACAAAACACCATCTAGAAAACAACAACCAGAAACAGTAACAAAAAATAGTAGACACAAAAATTCTGCAGAAAACAGCAGCAGCAATTTTACAACAAATTGAAGTTACTGTTCCATTGCCTTCCAAGTTGAATTTTGCAGCTAAATTTGAATTTCTTCCTTGCTCCAAATTTCTGCACCTACAACCTTCAATAACAAACCGCAAATTGAAAATAAAACTGACGACAACAATAAATCACACCCCAACACGAAATTACATAAATAAACTACCCTAAACTAAAACAAAACACAACACACAACCCTTGACAGAAACCGTTGGTCCCCGGCAGCGGCGCCAAATTTGATCAGAGCTGTATCCGGTCAAATTAATGTAGATTAAATGTAGTACTAGGCAACACTTCCTAGGTCGTCTCCCAAAGACCATAAATTTCTGTCAAAAGCTTATCAGTTTCGAAATGGAACAAAAGCAAAGGGGATTTTTGGTATTTATCAGATTAATGAGAGAGAACAACAATAGCTTGTATAAATGCGTATTAAAATAGATTAGGCCCTTAACATAATGCATCTCTGCTGTCATTGGTTCATAAAATAAAATCTATCTAGCTTACTCCCTCCTTACACAAATTAAACAAACGTGTAAGTGATTGATTCTCCCCACAAGATTAAGCAACTCATGGTACTGGATACAATGAACCCAAATTCATTAAGCATGATTTACGTTTTATGATCCAGTGTAGAACAAGGAACTAAACTGGACATTAAGTTAAGTGCAGAGAACCTCTAAACAGAAATTGCAATCCTTCAAGGACCTAACCCTCTAGGTTTAGCTATCCATTAATTCAGAAATGCAATAGAAAACATAAAAAAAAAATCCAGTGCAGAGAAAAACAAGAACAAAACATAAAATACCAAATGATGGATGTTTTCGTGAATCTAATCCCAAGAGAGAACAAAAAGAATATCAGAAATTATGGTGGTTATCCATTAACACGAAATTACAATAAAAATATAAGATGGAACAACATAATAGCAAAATGGATTACAGCAGAAATTGAAATACAAGATTGGGCTGAACTGAACTACATAAATTAAATTTGCAATAGAAGTGAAAGAATACAAACTTTCTTGGCAGAAAAAAACGAAATTGAACCATATTAATCCATTAATGAGCCTTGAGCAGTCCAAATTAAAATGCAGAGAAAACCAGCATGAAACCAAAACGTAAACAGAACTACAGTGGCTGCCTTTGTCCTCCTCCTGCTGCTCCTCTAAAAATACCAGCCTACCCTAACCCTAGAGTCCCCTAGGAATGGGCCCAAGCTGGCCCACACGGGATTACACATCAAACAAACCCTAGCTGACGTGGCAATCATTAATATGACGTGGAAATAGCAGCTGACATGGCAGGTGATGTGGCAGCTAACGTGGCAATGATGTGGAAACTCTCTTCATCTCAATATTAATGTCCATGCTCCAAAATTGTTTCACCAAAAATACCTAAAAATAATTAGAAACGAAAATTAGACCAATTAATGCTAAATTAAGCAAAATTTGGAATAATGGCCCAATGAAGCCCAATCAATGAAAATGCACTAATAATAGACAATTAAACACAATGCACCAATTAAGATAAGTACAGAAAGATAAGAAAATGCGGGAAAATAATGGCTCATCACCCACAAAGGATGAAGGTAATAAAATAAGAACAGTCACACATGGGTAATGGAGACAATAAATTATAGAAGCCTGTAGAATGCCAACGTCCAAGAACAAGTGTGATTAACAATGAAATCACAATAGGTAATGGAGAAGAGAGTTTTGGTAGAATATCTCTGTGGCAATGGAGAAGAGGGTTTTCTCAAAACATGTAAAATATCTCTGTTGCCTTGCTCATAACTCTTTTCTCAAAATTGATCGAATGTAAATTGTATTTTTGAATTCTATAATTGTGTGTTTTTTAATTTCCATCAAAACTTAATTAAATAGAAAAATAACATCAGAAAATGGATATGGGACATTAATATTTTCATTGATAAAAATTAGGATATATTCAAAAACATTTATTCTTCAAAATAGATATATTTTTGAATTTTGAACTGCCATAATCGATTATAATCGATTATGTCGCGGTAAAATTCAATTTCTCAATTCTGATGCATCATAATCAATTATGATAGTGAAAAATGTCATGTTATGAAATTTTATCACACTTGTGCTTTGGAGGCTTATGTATAATATTACTTTATCAACTTGTACCTCCATATCCAATATTCTAAGACTTTATCTAGTCTTCAAGAATGATCTTGGACTTGCTTGATGTTGAATAGAATCTTTATCAAAATCATATCTTGGGTTTGTTTGAGTCTTGAATGTTGTTGACTTAAATCATCATCAAAATCATCTCTTGGGAATGTAGGGACATGTTTCACATTATCATTAATCTCCCTCTCATTGCTTTCAAGATTTTTATTCTTTTTTTACTTTTGATTTTGACAGAGTCGTATTGTGCGACTACTTGTGTGTGGATGCCGTAAATGCAATCTATTCTTTTATTTTATGCATCTAGAAAAGTGACCGACATTCTCCTTTTGGACTTTCATGATTATGCTGATGGGCTTCTCTTTTTATTCTTATTTTTTATTTAGCCCTAACTTTTGTCTAGACCGCCCTTTTGGAGTTTTCAATCTAGCAGGTTGCCTTAATTTTTGCCTAGGATATCTTAACAGACTTTTTCCTTTTTTTCTGAGTGCCTTAACTTTTACCTTGACCGCCCTTTTGGGGTTTTCGATCTAAAAGGCTGCCCTAATTTTTGCCTAAGAATCTTCTAGCAAGTAATATTATTTTTTATTTTCTTTTTTCTTTTTCAATGCTTCCTTGTTTTAGATGCATTATTTGACAAACAAACTTAGCGCATATTTATGATTCATCAATATAGAGGCATTTCCATAAATTGGTCAAGAGAATAGAAATTAAAAAGAATTTTATTGATATATATAAGCAAAAGGTTTATTATTTCTTCTTCTTTTTTACAGAAGGACTACTGATGAGCCATTATTTTCCCGCATTTTCTTAACTTTATGTACCTATCTAAATCATTGCATTGTGCTTAATTGTCTATTATTAGTACGTTTTCAAATATTAGGCTTCATTGGACTGATAATTCTATTTATTAATTAATTGCAGGTTTCATTGGGTTTAGAATGTAATTTTTGGACTTTAAGAGGCATTGTCATGTCACTGCCACGTCATTGCCATGTCATTACCACATCACATACCATGTCAGTTGCTATTTCCACATCAGATTATTGGCTGCCACATCAGCTAGGTTCTGTTTTATGTGTAATCCTGTGTGGGCCAGCTTGGGCACATTCCTAGGGGCTCTAGGGTGAAGGTAGGCATATATTTGAGAAGAGACAACAGGAGTAAGGGGGTAGCCACTGTAGTTCTTTTTACCTTCTATTTTATGTTGGTTTTCTCTGCACTTTCATTTTGACTGTTCAAGACTCATTGATGGATTAATATGGTTCATTTTCGTTTTCTGCTACCATTAAAGTTTACATTCTTTCACTTCTATTGCATTTTTGTTTGTGTAGTTCAGTTCAGCCCTAGTTTCGTATTTCAATTTCTGTTGCAATTCATTTTTTGCATTTTCATTTCGTTTGCAATGTTTTGCTATTTTGTTGTTCCATCTTGTATTGTTATTGTAATTTTGTGTTAATGGATAGCTAAACCCAGAGGGTTGGGTCCTTGAAGGATTACAATCTATGTTGAGAGGTTCTCTGCACTTAATGTCCAATTTAGTTCCTTATTGTTGATTCTCTGCATTGGATCATTAAACGTAAGTCATGCTTAATGAATTCGGGTTTATTGTATCCAGTACCATGAGTTTCTTAATCTTGTGGGAAGAATTGATCACTTACACGTTTGCTTAATTTGTGTAAGGAGGGAGTAAGATGAATAGATTTTATATTATGAACCAATGACATCAGAGATGCATTCTATTAAAGGCCTAATCTATTTTAATCCGCATTTATACTATTAGATTCACACAGTGGAATGTTTGCGTTTACGGACAAAACCCAAGAGGGGGGGGGGGTGAATTGGTTTCTTAACAAAAATTAGGGTTTTAAAATTTTCTTCAAAATTTCACCGATTAAAATGTTGTGTAAAGTAAATAGAGCAAGGATAGAGTATTACACAGTCAATTTATACTAGTTCGGATCAAAAGACCCTACGTCTAGTTGCTAATCACTCAAATAGAGGATTAACGCTGTTACTATAATCACAATTATACAATCAGATTACAAATGAAAGGATAAGGTAAAGAATACACCTCTCTTGAGTCACACAAGAGATGAACACCTCCTTTGAATCCCAAAAAGGATGAAGAACAATTTTCCCTAGAGACGACACAACACATAATCCACTAAGAAAACCCACTCAGTGATTCTTATCGCTTCTAGCCCACACTAGGTTTCAAAAGCCCCTTTTTCCTCCCAACAAACAGTTCTGTGGCAGTCACAACTCTTAACTTTTGTTTGAAAAAGGTTGTTCACTTTGCAGAAAGCCTTAGAGAACCTTAAGTAGAAAGATTAGGGTTTGGGAATTAGGGATTTTCAAAATCAGATGAATTGGGAATAGGGTTTTCGAAACTTGGTCCAATTTTGAAATTCAAAACACCTATCTGACTGAAATAATCGATTATCTTGAGTGTTAATCGATTATTCCAGAGCCAAATTCGCAGGGAACCCAAAACAGATCAGTTTAATCTATTAACAAGGCATTTAATCGATTAACAGCCCAGTTAATTGATTAACAGGGGGTTTAATCGATTATTCCAAAGAGCAGATGCTGAAAATGGTTTTCTCTCTGGAATAATCTATTATCCTGCCATTTAATCGATTAATCCAGTATGTTTTTGATAAAAATGAGTTTTTAAAGCCTTTAAAGAGTGGACTATGTGCTGGCTATCTTGGACTCTAATATTACAGACTCAAAATCATAAAACAAAGTTATTACATATCATTACAAGTGTTCAAATCTTTAAGTCCTTTATTCTTGAATCATCATCAAAATCTACAAGCGTCATATCCTTGTATGTTTCAACAATCTCCCCCTTTTTGATTATGATCAAAATTTCCTTTAAAGTCCTTTTTAATAACCTGTTTTGTCTGTCACATCTAACAAAAACATTAAACATACCAGATAATATTTAAATTTAATAAATATAAGAGGCTTTAAATAAATTTCTCCCCCTATTTTGATTATGATCAAAAAATTGAAAGCTCCCCCTCAATAAGTGCATAATTCATAAGATAACTCCCCCTCAAACAAAGCAAAAATAGCAATTTTATTCCATAAATTAAAGTAATTACAAACAAGAATATATGAGGAAGAAATTAAAACTCTTCACTATCATTATTGAATTGAGCATCAAATTTATCCTCTAGGTTACAAACCCTATCATCTACATCTGAGATACGGGGAATGATTTCCTCATGCCGTTATTGAGAAATAGTGAACAATTCTTGCATTCTTTGATTCATATCAAAGAGCATATCTTCCATTGATTGGCGGGATGCAGGAGGGGCAGCTGATACCCCAACAGTATGTATATTTTTAGTAGGAAATTCAGTAGTTGCAGGCATCTCTTCATCAGAATCTTCAGCATTTTCATCCATGTTGGGAACGTCATCTTTATGCACATAGATTCCATTTACACGCACCATTTATAATTGTGTTAGCGTACTGTCAAACATTCTATTTGAATTTATCGTCCTTACCTTTTTCTCCCCTTCAACATTCACTCCTTTGTATTCTAAAATACGAGAAATTAAAAGAGCATATGGAATTTTGAAAGTAGGATGACGCTTGGCTTTAAGCATGGTCATGGTGACCAGACTACCCCAGTAAATAGGCTTATTATTCATGATGGCATGAATAATGTGAAGATCAATGGATGAGCATTGGGCATGGTTGGTTGCCTGGGGACATAGAATCCAGACAATAAGATGCAGTAGCAATCGTTCCTCCTTCTTTAATGGGTCGGCCAAGAGAAGACGCCCAATCTCCATGGATGGGTTTCAGAGAAATGATCAGTAGGCCATAATTCTATCAAAGTCTTCTAACTCCACAAAAATATTGATAGCATCTTCTCTTACATTAAAATGGGCAACATTTTCCCATATATCGTCATCAAGGATGATAGTCACACCCTTGACCCGAGAGGTAGCTACATGATCTCTGAATTTAAAACGAGAATAGAATACCCTAACTAGATCAGGGTAGTAAGTATCTTGCATTTGGATAAATGGGCAAACACCTTGGATTTCAAGAAGATTTGGAAAATTAAATCCCCTATTGATGAATTGATCACCAATAATATATTTTGGAGTGATGATACCCCTTTCCTTCTAGAAAGTTATAAATTCTTGTCTACCCTCATCGTCTGAGATCCATCCTTCAACAGAATTTGGACGGGGATGAGAAGCAGGAGCAGATCTTCTTCTTGTTGGGATCTTAGCACGTGATGAGGAAGCCATTAGGATTAGAAATAAAGAAAACAAGAGAGTTTTGAAGGCAAGTGAGTTTGGGAGAAGGCAAGAGAGCTTGAATGATGCAAGAATGCTTGGATTCAAGAATTTGAGGTGTGGAGAAGTGAAATGAAGGCTTCCTATATATAGGGAACAAGAAAAACGGTCATAAACGGTCATATTTGAGTGAAGGAGTGCCAAAAGAGCCGTTTGAAATGGCTAGATCATGAAAACGTCCCAGTTTTATTTATTAAATCCTCATTTAATCGATTAAACCATCAACTGAACCAGATAATCGATTAACTGATGCTGTTAATCGATTAAATGAGTAGTTAATTGATTATTGCTTGAAATAATCGATTATTCTAGAGAAATCATCAAATTTTTTTAGATTTAGACACATGATAATCGATTAAAACTCTACATAATTGATTATTACAGTACAATCATGCAAAAATTGATTAGTTAAGTTGATTTTAAGCTATTTCTAATATTCCTAAGTCTCTTCTAAGATCATAGAATCTATCCTTGGGAAGAGGTTTAGTAAAAATATCTGCTAATTGATGCTTTGTATCAACATATTCAATTTTACAAATTCCTTTACTAATATGATCTCTTAAGAAATGATGTCTAATCTCTATATGCTTAGTTCTAGAGTGCATTACTAGATTCTTAGTAAGATTTAGTGCACTTGTATTATCACACATCAAAGGAATATCACTTAGAAAAATACTATAGTCTTCTAATTGTTGTTTCATCCATAAAATTTGAGCACAACAATTACCAGCTGCAATATATTCAGCTTCAGTAGTGGATAAAGCAACACATGCTTGTTTCTTAGAATGCCAAGACACTAATGATGATCCTGACAAATGACATGTTCCACTAGTACTCTTTCTATCTATTTTACATCCACCATAATCAACATCAGAATAACCTATTAATCTAGGAGTAGCTTCAGATGGATACCATAAACCAAAACCTGTAGTTCCTTTTAAATATTTTAAAATTCTTTTTACTGCAGTTAAGTGAGATTCTTTTGGACATGCTTGAAATCTAGCACACACACAAACAGAATGCATAATATCAGTTCTACTTGCAGTTAAGTATAATAGTGAACCTATCATACCTCTATACATAGATTGGTTAATTTCAAAACCTGATTCATCCTTGTCTAAATAGCATGAAGTTCCCATGGGTGTGTTGGCTTCCTTTGAAGTGTCCATTCCAAATTTCTTGAGAATCTCTTTGCAATACTTTGTTTGAGATACAAAAATGCCATCTTTAAGTTGTTTAATTTGATGTGCAAGGAAGAACGTTAATTCTCCCATCATTGACATTTCAAATTCACCCTACATTATCTTAGCAAATTCTACACACAAGGAATTATCAGTTGATCCAAGAATGATATCATCAACATATACTTGAACTAATAAGATATGTTCTTTTACTTTCTTAATAAACAAAGTGGAATCAATTTTTCCTCTAGAAAAATCATTTGAAGTTAGAAAACTACTTAATCTTTCATACCAAGACCTAGGAGCTTGTTTTAAACCATATAAAGCTTTCTTCAATTTAAAAATATGATTTGGATATTTAAAATCTTCAAGACCAGGGGGTTGTTCCACATATACTTCCTCTTTGATAAACCCATTTAAAAATTCACTTTTAACATCCATTTGATATAATTTAAATTTCATCAATGAGGCATAAGCAAGAAGTAGGCGTATAGCCTCTAACCTAGCAACAAGAGCATAAGTTTCATCATAATCAATACCTTCCTCTTGACAGTAACCTTTGACAACAAGTTTGGCTTTATTCTTTGTTATATTTTCATCTTCATCATGTTTGTTTCTAAATACCCACTTTGTTCCAATTACTTGATGTGATTCTTCTCTTAGAATTAATTCCCAGACTTGATTCCTTTCAAATTGATTAAGTTCTTCTTACATTGCTATGCATTGGTCATCTTTAAGAGCTTCTTCAACACTTTTGGGTTCTATCTGTGAAACAAAAGCTACAGACATACAGAAATTGGTCATATTTCTAGTTCTTACCCCTTTTGAGATATCACCAATTATATTGTCCATTGAGAGTCCTCTTGGTGATTGTCATTCTTTTGCTAATTCAGTTGGTTGAGATGGCTCATTCTCATTCAAATACATTTCTTCTAGAGCCTCTCTTATGTACTCATCATCACCTTGAATCCTTTGTCACAAAGTTGAATTATACTTAGGAGATTATGCTTTAGCCCATCAACAAGAAGCACATCCTTTATCTCCAAAGTATTTGCACCACCAATATTTCCAATTCCAAGTATCTTTCCTTTGTTGTTGTCCCCATAGGTTACATATCCTTGTTCTTTAGCTTTGAAACTTACAAATTTTGTTTTGTCTCTGGTCATATGTTTTGAGCATCCACTATCAAGATACCACATAAACTTCTTGGATTTGGAAGTTTCCTACAAAACAAGAACATAGTAATCTTAGGTCCCCATATTTTTTGGGTCCTTGGGGTTAGAGACAAACAAATCATTTAACTATAGAAACCCAAACATATTTTCCTTTAGGAACACCAAAATGCTTAATTCTACATCTATTTGAAGTATGACCATGTTTCATACAATAAAAGCATGCATTAGATGTAATTTTAGAATATGATACATTTCTAACTATTGATGTTTTAGTTCCTTTTTCAACCCATACTCTTCTATTTTTAATTTTAGGCTTTTTCAAGGGAACATGATGGATTTCTCTATTTTGAACAATAATAACTTTATCCTTATAGTTATCACTTATTTTCTTCTTAGCTTTATCAAGCAAATGTCTAAATAAATCAAGTTCATATTCATAATCTTTACATGATGCACATGCTATATTCTTATTATCTTTTTCTTCTAAACATACAATTTTCGTTTTTAAGGTTTCCACCTCTTTTTCGGATTTATTCAAACACTTTTTTACATATTTATATTCATTTTTCAAGTCCTTAAAAGCATTAAACAATTCTTCATATGTATTTTGTAATTCATCAAAGTTATTTTCATCATCACTTGAGGAAGATTCGGAACCACTAACCTAAAAGTCGGAAGATATATTGTCTTTTGCCATCAAGCAAATGTTAGCTTCTATTTCCGAATCACTTGAATCCGAACTTCAGTCACTATCATCCCAAGCAATGTAGGCTTTCTTCTTGAAGAATTTCTTGCCTTTGTTATCTTCATTCTTCTTGTTTGGACATTCGGTTTTTACATGTCCTGTTTCACCACAACCATAACATTTGATATTTAAAGAAGTACTTTCTCTTACCTTTCCCTTACCTTTGAAGGGTTGCTTCCCTTTGGCTTTCATAAACTTGGTAAATTTATTTATCATAAGACTCAATTGTTCTCCTTATTCTTCTTCATTTTCTGAGTCTTCTTCTTCCTTCTTGTTCTTACTCTTGGAAATTTCAGTTTTGAAGGCTAGGTTCCTCTTTTGGTGTTGACCTTCTTCATCATTTAGCCTTCCAAGTTCTAGTTCATGCTCTCTCAATTTTCCAAAGAGCACCTCCATAGACATTGTGGCAAGGTTTTGTGACTCCATGATGGCCATCACCTAAGGTTGCCATTTCCTATCCAAAGATTTCAAGATTTTTACATTTAATTCATCAACATCAAAATTTTTATCTAACCCGGTGAGATGATTCACTATGTGCGTGAAACATTGTTGAACAACAAAGATTGTTTCTCCTTGTTGCATCCGGAACATCTCATATTCTTGGATCAATGAATTCTTCCGTGCTCTTTTTACATCGTCGGTACCTTCGTGGGTTACTCTTAACATTTCCCACATTTCTTGAGCACTTTTACAAACGGAGATCCTGTAAAACTCATCAAAGGGTTAACGCAGATGAAATAATATTTCTAGCCCTAACATCATATTGGGCTTTCCTATTTTCTTCAACCGTCCATCTAGAAAATGGTTTTGGTACCTCTACTGCGTTTTCAAAAATTTTAGGAATAAAAGGACCGTTTAAAATTGCATCCCAAACACCTCTATCAACAGACTCTAAAAATATTTGCATTCTAACTTTCCAAAACGGATAATTTTGCCCAACAAAAAGTGGGGGTCTATTGATAGAAGCACCCTCGGCAAACATTTGATTTTGTTCGGCCATTTTCAAAAATTGAATGACTATCAAAGCAAGCTCTAATACCACTTTTTAGAATCGCGCAGCGGAATGTTTGCGTTTACGGACAAAAACCAAGAGGGGGTGAATTGGTTTCTTAACAAAAATTAGGGTTTTAAAATTTTCTTCAAAATTTCACCGATTAAAATGTTGTGTAAAGTAAATAAAGCAAGTATAGAGTATTACACAGTCAATTTATACTGGTTCGGATCAAAAGACCCTACGTCTAGTTGCTAATCACTCAAACAGAGAATTAACGATGTCACTATAATCACAGTTATACAATCAGATTACAAATGAAAGGATAAGGTAAAGAATACACCTCTCTTGAGTCACACAAGAGATGAACACCTCCTTTGAATCCCACAAAGGATAAAGAATAGCTTTTCCTAGAGACGACACAACACACAATCCACTAAGAAAACCCACTCAGTGATTCTTATCGCTTCTAACCCACACTAGGTTTCAAAAGCCCCTTTTTCCTCCCAACAAACAGTTCTCTAGCAGTCACTGCTCTTAACTTTTGTTTGAAAAAGGTTGTTCACTTTGCAGAGATCCTTAGAGACCTTAAGTAGAAAGATTAGGGTTTGGGAATTGGGAATTTTCGAAATCAGATGAATTGGGAATAGGGTTTTCGAAACTTGGTCCAAATTTGAAATTCAAAACACATATCTGACTGAAATAATCGATTATCTTGAGTGTTAATCGATTATTCCAGAGCCAAATTCGCAGGGAACCCAAAACAGCTCAATTTAATCTACTAATTGGGCATTTAATCGATTAACAACCCAGTTAATCGATTAACAGGGGGTTTAATCGATTATTCCGGAGAGCAGATGCTGAAAATGGTTTTCTCTCTGTAATAATCGATTATCCTGCCATTTAATTGATTAATCTAGTATGTTTTTGATAAAAATGAGTTTTTAAAGCATTTAAAGAGTGGACTATGTGCTGGCTATCTTGGACTCTAATATTACAGACTCAAAATCATAAAATTGGAGTTATTACATAATATTACAAGTCTTCAAATCTTTAAGTCCTTTATTCTTGAATCATCATCAAAATCTACAAGCTTCATATCCTTGTATGTTCAACATTCATATCATTGTATTTTTCAACATATACAAGTTGTTGTTGTTCTATTTCATTTAATCTGATAAATACCAAAACCCCCTATTACGTGTTTAAACCATTTGACAGAAAGAAACGGTCCTTGGGAGACGACCTAGGAGCCACTTCCTAGTATTACATTTATGTTGTTTATTTGACCGGATACGACTCCAATCAAATTTGGCACCGCTGTCAGGGACCAACGAATTCTATCAAAATGTTGTGTGTTGTGTTTTGTTTTAGTATAGGGTAGTTTATTTATGTAATTTCGTGTTGGGGTGTGATTTATTGTTGTGGTCAGTTTTATTTTTAATTTTGCGGTTTGTTATTGAAGGTTGTAGGTGCAACAATTGGGAGCAAGGAAGAATTTCGAATTTAGCTACACAATTCACCTTGGAAAGTCAATGGAACAGTAACTTAAATTGCTGTAAAATTGCTATTGTAGAATTTTTCTGTTTGCTGTTTTGTGCATAATTTTTTTGTTTGTTGTTTTATGTTTGCTGTTTTCTACAAAATTTTCCTGTTTGCTGCGTCTGCTATTTTTTGTTTGTTATTTTTGTTACTATTTTTTGTTTTTGTTGCTATTTTCCACTGCACACTTTGTTTTCTCTCCCTACTACTCTTTTCAGGTGCAAAATTGTGGGAAAATTGCATACAATGTTCTATTTTGGGCCAAAATTCTGCTGCATATGTATTGTGTTGTGAATAGTACTATGAATAGTGCTATTTTTCCACTAGTTTTCGGAAAATCTAAAAAAATACTTCCTCAAGGATTTTTTTCCCTCATTTTTGGTGTCCACACTTCTTTCATCATTTATTAAGTGCATGCAAAAGGACAGGCCCAAATTCATTCATTTGATATGGTTTCCAAGTGGGTGGTGAAGAAAAAATTGTGAAAACTTCAAATGGCCATAACTTTTGCTACAGTTGTCAGAATTGGTCAAATTTTATATAAAAAATAGTGAATTTTCTGATCCATGCAACCCTAACTTTGATAAACCATGTTGGCCCACTAGAAACTCCAGAAAAAGGCCATTTACTATTTCTTTTTATTTTTGAAGTTTTATTGCCCTATTTTTTTCAAACTTTTCTAGGGTGGTTCACATAGCTAGACTTAGCATTTTGCCTTGCTGATGTTTTATGTTGAATCCTATGATTTTAGGTACATGCTGACCAAAGGATTCGGTAATCTGAGTTCTGTAGCTCAAGATTTGAATTTTTGAGTGATTCTGTTGACTTTTGGTGGACTATTTAGATAAAGTTGACCCTTTTGTGCATGTACTTAACCATTGAATTTTCACCTGAACTTTTTTTTGCTAGTTTCTATTGATCCTAGATAATTGTGGTGCAGTTGTTTTGGTGGTTCGGAAAATTTTCAAAAAATTTCCCATTTTACCCTCTGTTTAAGCTTGTTTGTTAACTACTTAATATGCTATATATAGTGCATGACTAGGGGTAATCCAGGAATTTTACACCCATTTTGACCCTAAAGTTGATAAGACCTACCATAGGTTAGTTAGGTATAATAGGAATCCACCTATTAGTGATAACTCAAATCTGCATAATTCTAAACATTTCTTTGCATCTGACCATTCTGCTGGATCTGAACATAATCCTGATTTTGATAACATGGGTGAGCAAAACAATGCTGGACCCCGTGAGAGGACTCTTAGGGAGATTGTTGCACCTGATTTCACTTATGCAAATTTATGTATCTAATACCCTGAAGAGGATGTACCATTTGTGCTTAAAACTGGACTAATCCATTTGTTGCCCAAGTTTCATGGTCGTGCAGGTGAGGATCCACACAAGCATCACAAGCATCTCAAGGAGTTCCATATAGTCTGCTCCACCATGAAGCCACAAAATGTTCTTGAACATCACATATACCTAAAGGATTTTCCTTTCTCTTTTGAGGATCTTGCCAAAGACTGGTTGTACTACTTAGCTCCTGGTTCCATAATGAGCTTGGATGATCTGAAGAGAGTCTTTCTAGAGAAATTCTTCCCTGCTTCCAGGACCACTGCCATCAGGAAGGATATATCAGGTATCAGGAACCAGATGGGAGAGAGCTTATACGAGTATTGGGAGATGTTCAAGAGACTTTGTGCAAGTTGCCCTCCCCACCAAATATCAGAACAACTACTACTGCAATAATTTTATGAGGGGATGAACATAATGGATAGGAGTATGATAGATTCAGATAGTGGAGGAGCTTTAGGAGACATGACACCTGCTGCTGCTAGAGGTTTAATTGAGAATATGGCGTCCAATTCCCAGCAATATAACATGAGGAGTGATGCCATAGTCCTTAGAGGTGTCCATGATGTGGGTTCATCAGATTTAGTGGAGAAGAAGCTAGAAAGTAAGATTGATGCCCTCACCACCCTAGTCTCCCAACTTGTTGCAAATTAGAGACCTGCACCACCTGCAAGGGTTTGTGGCATTTGTACTTCAAATGAGCATCCCACTGATTTTTGCCATTTATTGCATGAGTCTATAGGTTGTGGAGCTTCGCAAGCTTATGCAGTAAACATTTTCAATAATAGGGCTCCAAACCAACAACATAATTCTGACCTCTCAAGCAATAGATACAATCCAGGGTGGAGGAATCACCCAAATCTGAGATGGTCTAATTAGCAGCACCAACAGTAGCGGAATCCTTCGCCACCACCACCATTTTAGAATTCTGCTGGTCCAAGCAGACCTTATGTGCCTCCACCAATACAACAACAATATCAGAGGTAGCAAAATGAAGCATCTGCTCCACCAGCTCCTCAACCTTCTTCACCTTCATTAGAAGAATTGGTCAAACAAATGGTTGAGATGAACATATAGTACAAACAGAAAAGTGATGCTTCCATTCAGAGTTTAACCAACTAGATTGGTCAACTAGCTACCGATGTGAATCAATTGCAAAATCACAATTCATACAAGCTTCCTGCACAGACTGTGGTTAATCCTAAGAATGTGAGTGCCATCACATTGAGGTCAGGAAAATAGATTGACATACCCACTGCAGTACCTCCACCCTCATTTGTACTTGCCTCAGTTCCTGCACTTGAGAAACCAATTGGTGACCGAAAATTGCATACAGTTGGTCCTTCTTCTAGCACCAGTTCTGACATGCAATAGCCTCATATTCCTATTCCATTCCCTCCCAAAGCAATTCCAAGCAAAAATATGGAAGAGGTCGATAAAGAGATTCTGGAGACCTTCAAGAAAGTAGAGGTGAACATACCTCTGCTTGATGCCATCAAGCAAATTCCCAAATATGCTAAATTCTTGAAGGAGTTGTGCATCCAGAAGAGGAAGATGAAGGGCAGTGAGACAATCAACATGGGCAGAAATGTGTCTGCTTTGATAGGTAAATTTGTTCCTCACATTCCTGAGAAATGTAAGGACCCAGGTACATTCTACATACCTTGTATTATTGGAAATAATAAATTTGAGAATGCCATGCTTGATTTGGGTGCTTCAATTGATGTCATGCCTTTGTCCATTTTTAAGTCTTTATCTCTTGGACCTCTACAACCTATGGGTGTGGTGATACAACTGGAAAATAGGAGTGTAGCCCACCCTACAAGTTTCATTGAGGATGTCTTAGTTCGGGTTGGTGAACTCATTTTTCCTGTTGATTTCTATGTGCTTGATATGAAGGAGGGATTCTCCTATGGATCTGTCCCAATCATTTTAGGCAGACCATTTTTGAAAACAACCCGAACCAAGATTGATGTGTATGTTTGTAGACCCCAAATCTTTCCCGGTCTCGCAATAAAGATCAGAAGACCTCCTTTTCGAAGATGGACGAAGCCTAAGAAGCCACTAGGAGAGACTATTAGGCCCCATACTAGGATAGGAGGGATTTTTGGCACAAAAATAAGGATTTTCGCCTTTTGGGGTCGAGACCGCCGTCTCAGATTCGAGACCACCGTCTCGCCTTGCACAAGTGGCGAGACCGCTGTCTCGTTTGGCGAGACGGCCGTCTCACCACCTGCGAAAGGCGAGACGGCCGTCTCATTTGGCGAGACGGCCGTCTCACCACCTGCGAAAGGCGAGACCGCCGTCTCGTTTGGTGAGACCGCCGTCTCGCCACCTGTGAAAGGCGAGACCGCCGTCTCGCCATTCCTGCAAGGCGAGACGGCCGTCTGGAATGTCGAGACGGCCGTCTCGACCTTGTCAGATGAGACGACCGTCTCGACCTGACAGGCGCGAATCCCTATAAATAGGGCCTCCCTTCCCCTCATTTTCAACAGCTTTCTCACTCTCTCTCTAGTCACATCAATAGTTTCTCTCTCTAGAATCCCTCCGACACATTTCCGGAGCTTCTGAGTGTCTTTAGAGTGTTTTTTAGAGCGTTTTGAGAGGTTTCCGACGCCGTGTAGAGTGAAGGGTTGCCGCAAAGCACCCTATTTACAAAAAGAATTAATAGAAAGCTAGCTTCGGAGGTTCCTACTTTCTCTCTATCTTTTACCGCATTGTTTAAATTACGCAATAGACATTAGGGCCATGTAGTCGCAATCTTTAAATTCCGCAAAATAAAAGGGGAAAAGCGTATTTTTCCGGTTTATTTATTAACAGAATAGCTGGCCTATCATAGGGAACCCGAAAGGGGCGTCGTAATGGAACTAACACTTCCTTTACGCGTAACTAACTCCCTTACCCAACTCTAGTTCTAACGACCAAAGTTGGTTTTTCGAAAACCAACGCCTTTTAAACTCCTTTTTCGATGTTTCCAGTAAAAACATCAGTGGCAACTCCAGAGAACCCTCCAAAATTAGCTCTTGGATTAGCCCGGTTATCGGACAATCCAAGAGCACCCTTTCGAAAACCTCGCCCCTAGGTTCAGCCCGGTTATCGGACAACCTAAAGGCGTTGTAACCACCAATAAAAAATGTGAAAATCAAGGAAGTGGAAACCATCGCATCGCTCCGACCGCCCTCGTTTTGACGGCGGCAAAATATGGCGACTCCGCTGGGGAAGCCTAGAGAGTTGATCCCATTTAGTGATGGGCCAGCTTAAAAATAAATAAACCAAGAAAATAATGCTTTTGCCCTACCTTGTATTATAACATGTTTTACTGTTTGGCTTTAATAACTGTTGCTTGTTTATACTTACGCAATTGTTTGAAATAAAAATTGTACACAAACCCTTGCACACAACAGTTCCCTCTATACCCGGGGGCAAGTGAGAAATCCATAGGGAGTGGGTGGCAGGTACGGTTCGCTGTAGTGATGGCCTTGTGCCCACCGGTGTGATTGGAAACCACCACTCAAGGTGATAACCTTCCTCTTTTGGCACAAAGATTGACTATGGCCTTAGTGCTAAGCATGGTCGGAAGGCTGGAGAGTGGGGACCCTATAATGGGGGCACCTTGGGGGCCTTAGCCTTGGTGAGAACAGTTAGAACCTACCTTCGCCAAATCACTTTTCTGCAGGAAAACCCTACCTCGTGATAAAAACGAATTCTCACCTGTTCGTGGATGATCGAATTGTGTGTGCATATGTTTGTTGCATTTGTTTGATGCATACATAACCAAACAACAGAAGAAAAATCACAAAAAAATATTTTTACAATACACACCCTTATCTCGGACAGTCTGCCTTTTAGCTAGCCTGGTTTGAGGTTCTTTGCAAGCTAAGTAGCCACGCAGTTCCGACAGAAGAGATAAGGGACACTAAATAACTGTTCGCATAAAGCCACATTTTATCTCGGACAGTCTGCCTTTTAGCTAGCCTGGTTTCAGGTTCTTTGTAAGCTAAGTAGCCACGCAGTTCCGACAGAAGATATAAAAGGCTATAAAAATTAATAAACAACAAATAAAAAACAAATCAAACAAAAAAAAATCATTTTCAAATAAATGGGACCTGATTCATAAACATCCCAAATCATTCATATAGGTAGTTTATTTTTCAAAAATAATACGTAAACATCATACGAAACATGATAAACAAAAATAAACACTCACATTCATTCAAATAAGCATCATTTTCATAAAACATGCATTTTGGTTTTAGAAAATGGAGGGGACTAGTAGACAATTGAAGAAGGTGGATATTCCCCGATATCATACTGAGAAGTTGGAACGGCTTTGCGCGGTAATGCCACCAGAGGTCTGCGCCTACTTTGAAAAATCCTATGGACGGATTCTCGACCTGCTAAAGATCTGTGTCGATAAGTGTTCCTCAAGGTATTAATTCACTTTTGGAACTCCAGTCTGCGATGCTTTGAATTTCCGCAGTTCGATATGGTGCCAACTTTGGAGGAGTATGAGATTATGTTGAAATGGCCCAAATCAGCTGGGGTCCATATCCGCCACAGGGCATATACTCCTGCAGCACAAGTCGCTGCCATCATTCAACTACCTTTCCGGCAGACTACCCTGATAGGAAAAGGGAACATCCAGGGTTGGAAAGTCTCGATGTTAGAAGACCACCTGTCCAACTTGGCAGAAAGGACAGAGTGGGTCGCCTTCAACAAAACCCTAGCTTTAATCATTTTCGGAACGATCTTGTTTCCCTTCCACCTTGACATAGTGGATCAAGCCATCATGGACGCCTTCTTCGCCTGGGACGTGAACTCGAAGAGTCCCTTGCCTGCCATTCTTGCCGACACCTTGCTCTCAGTGGAATTTTGCCGCCAGAAGCAAGGAAAAATGCTTCACTACTATTCGTGTAGAGCGCTACACACCTTTACGCCTCCAGTCACATGGGGATATTCCCAATCCTTTAAGGAGCTTCTCCAAAATCCCTCTCCAACGATGCTTAACTTCAGAGTGGAGGGACGAGTTGGAACAAAAGGACGCCAACAGTTTATCCTGGGTCTGCCCTTGGTTCCGACCTGGCCCAGTTCTCATCATATGTGGAGACTATCCGAACGTACCCTTGATAGGACTCAAGGGTTGCATAGCCTACTCACCTAAAGTAGCTATAAGATATCTCATGAGGACTCAAACTACCATTTCTCGGGGGGAACTCGGAGGACTGTGTTTCTTCGGAGACCCATGCACAATCGCCAACTCACTAGCTGTGAGAAGAGCATGGGAGAGACCAGTCTATATGGGAGATAGAGAGCTAGGAAAAGCTCGAGTGACTGTCTCCAGTGACTACGAGGTGTGGAGAGAAAGAAGAGGGTTGTCTCAACCATCCACCACACTCATTACAAGCGCCAATAGTGAAGAGCTGCAGGCTCAAGTCGATGCCTTGACCCAGAGGATAGAAATCATTGGAGCCCAGATGAGGGCCCTTGAAGAAAGAGAGCAAGAATCTATCCTCACCATAGATGGTCTGTAAAGGCAATGCAAGAAAAAGGATCATGAAATAGAGCGCCTTAAGGATCAGTGTGCTGACTCAAACGAGCAAGCTATCCGAGCATCCAAAACTGCCAGAACTAGCTCGGATAGCCAAATTCAAGAGATAACCGCCAAGTCTGCACACCTTGAGGCTGAATCAGCAAAACAGGCTTAGACGATCAAGGAGTTACTGCAAGAACTCACCAAGACTCGGTCAGACATACGCCAAGATCGAGAGGCCAACCGGAGACTCAACAAAAGTCTCGCTGAGCTACGCTGCAAAGAAAGAGACGGGCTAGCTCAGTACGGCCAGGTACTATAAGAGAAAGACCGAGCCGTCACAAAACTCGACGAACTGCAAGCCTTGGTCGTCCATCAAGAGGCGAAGATCAAAGAGGCTCAAAAGTATAGTGAAGATATGAGCCAGGCGGTCCAAAAGCAAAGCGAAGCACTTGTTGGTCACGTCCGGGAAGTCGAAAAAGAACTACATAGAGATCAAGACCCTCCTGTGGGTTTCTTTAGGCTTTTCCGTTTTTGCCAAAAGTTGCTTCGTAGTATGGAGTAGGGGAATGTACACCTTCTAAATGGATAAATGAAAATTTTCTTTTATTCTACAATTGTCTACTTGCATGCATATCATTCATTTGCATATTTAATTTCCCCTCCTTCACTTTTAATAAACAAGATAATAAAAAGGAAGGATTAACTGACACGTCTTCCAAATCAGAAGAATGGAGAGACGACCACTCCTAATAAAGCTTACCCCAACGGTCGACTCACCGCAAGAGGATAATAAGCCTCGACCGTTGGTCCTCAAGAATAAGGAAGAGGGGGCAAGGACACCAGTGCAACTATTTATGTCGCGTCCATTCCCCTACGAATCAATAAAGTTGTACCGTGGAGATATGGAGAATCTTCACCAATAAAAGAAGAAATAACAAATATAGCCGACATCGGGGACATGACCAGAAGTGGAAGAGTCTACTCCCCCAAGGACTCACAAGAAGAGGTCCTCAAAAATAAAGGAAAAAATAAGAAGACCGAAGAAGAAAAAGAAAATAAAGAATCCAAGGAGGAGACAGAGGAATTACTCCAGTTCATAAGGCAAAGTGAGTATTCCATTATAGACCAGCTCAATCGCACACCTGCAAAGATTACGTTGTTGTCTTTGATAATGAGCTCGGAACCGCACAGAAACGCCCTGCTGAAGGTCTTGAGCGAGGCACATGTACCTCATACCATATCCCAAGAAAAGGTTGAGAGGATCGTCGGTCACATCACGACAAGCGATCACCTCACCTTCACAGAGGAAGAACTCCCCCTCGAGGGGTCAAACCACAACAAGCCCTTGCATATCTCAGTTAAATGCAAGGAGTACCTCATCACCAAAGTTCTTGTGGATAACCGGTCATCCTTGAACGTGATGCCCAAGTGCACACTCGACAAGTTGACTATCCAAGGAACCCGTCTGCGCCCAAGCAGCACCATCGTTCGAGCCTTCGACGGATCAAAATGTGAAGTAGTGGGAGAAGTTAATTTGCCAATCCAAGTTGGACCCACTATCTTCAACGTTGATTTCCATGTAATGGATATTACTCCAGCATATAGTTGTCTCCTCGGTAGGCCTTAGATTCATGACGCTAAGGCAATACCTTCAACGCTCCACCAAAAAGTCAAGTTCATAGTGGATGACAAATTGGTCACGGTCTAAGCAGAAGACGACATCTTGATCAGTGGACCGTCCACCCAACCCTACGTGGATGCGGCTGAAGAGGCCCTTGAAACATCTTTTCAAGCGCTCGAAATTGCCAGTATAGAGCGACTTCCCAAAAACACAA
Source organism: Sphenostylis stenocarpa (assembly GCA_963425845.1). Taxonomy (NCBI): domain Eukaryota; kingdom Viridiplantae; phylum Streptophyta; class Magnoliopsida; order Fabales; family Fabaceae; genus Sphenostylis; species Sphenostylis stenocarpa. Next base: position 65,224,676 of record OY731403.1, on the reverse strand, counting down.
AGGTAGCCCACATGATGTTGAGGCATGGCTACCATCCTGGCCAAGGATTGGGGGCAGATTCCCAAGGCATGAGGAAACCCCCAGAATTCAAAGACAATCCTTTTAAGTATGGCCTAGGATACGACCCTACTAAGGGCCGAGCGGAAAGAAGAAAAGGGAAGTCTCCCCTCCGCACACTCAAGCAGATTTTCCGAAGTGGAGGGGTGCAAGCGTCAAGAGCTACCCTAGTCATTAGGAGAACTTTTTCTTCATTTAAGGGATGTAAACCCCATGATTGTTAGAGATTATCCCCCGGGGCTAGCCCGACCCCCGGGCATTTTAGGGCACATATTCCCTTATTAATTAATAAAGAATACTTCTTACTATTTGCTTCTCTTCTTTCTATTTTTGACTAGACCACATAAATAACCCTGTCTAATTAAACGAAAAAAAAGAAGAAGAATAAAAAGCGCATCCAAATAATCAACATTCGCCATTGCCATTACAGTCAAGACTAGTTGATTAGAAGCACAAAAATAAGACTTTACCTCACCATAAAAGAAAGTCATGCTTCGTCAATATTGTGAACAAAAAATAAAGACACAAAAAAGAAAAGCCCGTAAAAGCCAAAGGGCAGAATACCCAGTAGGAAACCCACAAAGGGGGCTACGCAAAAGATAGGGTCGACCCGGTAGGACACCCGAACAACAATAAAGGGTAGCCTAGGCAAAAGTTAGGGTTACAAAATAAGGTCCGCTAGGATTCCCTAAAAATGCCAAAAGAAGGAACCTAGACAAAAGTTAGGGCCAAAACACAATATCCTAGTTCGAAAACCCAAAGGGCGTTCTAGGGAAATCAGCTAGCCATTAAAAGCAATGGAAATAGAACTAAAAGGCGCAAGTACAAAAAAAGAAAAACGTTTGCTTAGACAAAACCTAAACACCTAAGCCCAACCCTAAGCCAGCCATGCTTACAAAAACCACTTTCTAAATAAAAATCAACCTTCTAAAACACAAGCCATTGATTCTTATCTCTTTACTTCCTTTCTCTTGACCCTCACAACAATATTCTAATAATTAATTTGGGAATATGGAGGCGTATAGTCAACAAGAGGATTGAAACCCCTAGAGTGGAGAAAAAGAGACACTACATGGCAAAGAGTGCTCTACAAAAAAAAAGAGAGAAGAAGAACAGAAAAAAAAACAGAAAGAGATTATCCTTCGGTCACAAGAAGTCCCGCATGGTACAACCAAGAGTAAGCACGACAAATCAGAGGGCATTCGGCGCAACGAGGCACGTCAGTTAAATCCTTCTGAAAAATTAACTAAAGTAGGCATTATAGGACATCAAACATAAAAACATTGCATGCATAAAATGTTTTTGAACCAGGTCCTATTTTCTCATTCAAAAAAAAAAAAATATCCCAAAAATTCGAAACGGCCGTCTGGGATTTCCAGACTGCCGTCTCGGTCCTCTGCAAATCGAGACCGCCGTCTCGACCTAAGAGACCGTCATCTCGACTTAGGCAAAATCGAGACCGCTGTCTCGCTTGGCGAGACGGCCGTCTCGTTTGAACCCAAAGTCGAGACCGCCGTCTCGAGAACCCAGACGATCGTCTCGACCTGCGAAAAATTGAGACCGCCATCTCGAATTCCCAGACGGCGGTCTCGATCTAAATTTTTCCCCTATATATAGGGGCGCGATGGGGAGGGGTTCCTCACAACTCTTTGCACTCCAGAACCCTCCAACTCTCAGATCTACCACTTCCAAGCACTTCCGGGTCAATATGTTCCGTGGAAACCCCTCCAGGAAGAGGAGAGGCACTGCCGGTGCCAGTAGTTCTTCGGCACCAGCCCCTCAAGACCCTACCCAGCTGTCGCCGCAACACCAGGCCCGCCTTGAGCACATCAGGGATTACTCATGGCACCCCATGTTCAGACTGGACTTCGGCATCCTCGCTGAGTTCGGGTGGGAGGATGATGTGCGGACCCACATAGACAACATTGGGTGGGGATTCTTGCTGCAGCCTCCACCTACCCACGTGTACCCTCAAGCGGTACTGGAGTTCCTGGCCTCCATCTCCTACGCCGAGGCTCCCTCCATGGTCCCGGGCCTGCCACCCACCAAGATGGTGAATTACTTTATGGGTGGGGAATACCGGACTACTACCCTCGACGAATTCAATGTGAGCATTGGATTCGTCCGACCCGAGGACGTGCTCACTCGGGGATACCGGGAGGCCATCTGCAGTCGCCCCGCCGGCCTCACCGCCACTGAGATGTGGCAGGAGCTCACCAGGGCACCTACGCTACCCACGCTGATGAAGGGATCTGCGCTCCCTCCAGCCCTCCGCATTTGCCACAAGCTACTGGCTGGGACTGTCCATGGGAGGAAGGAGAGTCAGGGTAAGGTGACCCTCCCAGACCTCTTTGTACTTTATTGCATGAGCCAGAGACGGCGCTGCAACCCTGGCTACTTTTTCCTGAGGGCCCTTAAGGACTTCGGGAGCAGACCAGTGGGAGTCGTCCTCATGGCTCCTCTTATCACTCCCCTGGCAGAAAAATGGGGATGCGCCGGCCGAGAAGAACTGGCCCCCAGCTTGCGACCCGAATCCATCAACGGATCGATCCTGGTCAGCATGGGGATGCTGATGTGCCGAGGGACCCAGTTGGTCCTTCATCCCTCCCTGGACTTCGCGCTGGACATCCAGGACATTGTGGCAATGGAAGATCTTCCGACACCTCCCGATTTCCAACAGGCTCAGCAACACCCCCTGCAGTACACAAACGACTTTGCTGGCCTGAACCGCAACATCAACGATCTGTGCCAGCAAATCGATCAGATGTCGATGCGGCAAGAGCAGATGTCCCTAAGGCAGGAAGCCTTTGACACCCGGCTGGAGACGATGTACCAATATCAGCAGGGGATGCGGCAAGACTGGACAACCTTCCAGCAAGAATATCACGATGATGCCCGGGACCAAGCAGAATTCCGGGAACATCTATACCAGCAATTCCCTCATCGCGGATCGTCTCTAGAAGATAGCCCTTAGGGACAGTACTTGTAAGAATAAGCGGTTGTAATAAAATTTTTCTTATGAATAAAATTTTATTTCATACATTTCTTTGCCATTCTTTCCAAAAGTCAGCGTAACAAAAAAAAAACTAAGAGTAAAAAGACGTACGCTCAAGAAAAAAGCCAAAATCCTACATCGCTAGAAAAAAAAGATAAAACCGCGAGAAAAAAGGCAGGATTAAACCATCACCTCAACCAACAAAATTCGACTACCAAGCTAGAGCCGAACAAACAAAGATCGCCCGACCAGCCAACAAGAGTCGGATGATTACAACAAAAGGATCAAAATCAAAAGAACCCCCAGCGGACAAACAAGCTGGATGAGAACCTACAAAATCCCCGGCACAGACCGGACGACAACATCTCCAAAGAAGACCAACAAAAAGTACATCTCAACAACCGGCGCATGGGCCACCTGAACAGTAAGCCGCCACTACCACCAGTCCTACGCAGTGGACTGTACCAGCCTGATAGGGGGTTCATACCTATCAACCTGCGCACGCGGTGCGCCTGATCTGCGCTCGAGCCGGATCAGTAAGTCGCAACCACCAGCCTGATGGGGGGTTCATACCCATCCAGTTCGACACACAGCGGACTGCAACTACCAGCCTGATGGGGGGTTCATACCCATCAACCGAAGGATCGGCTACCGTCAGAAGGAGTATCCTGAGGTTCTACCACGTGTTCACCGAAGGGATCGGCTACCATCAGAAGGAATATCCCGGAAGTGCACGAACACAAGTTTATTCCCAGAAGATCAACCGCACGGAACATCCGAACGGTAATTGGGCAAGAGGGTCAACTCCTTTACCTTCCTCTCGATCTGTCTGGCACAACAAGCCAACAACCGACTAGTCAGGTAAAGGGGGGGCAGCTGTAGACCCCAAATCTTGCCCGGTCTCGCAATAAAGATCAGAAGACCTCCTTTTCGAAGATGGACGAAGCCTAAGAAGCCACTAGGAGAGACTATTAGGCCCCATACTAGGATAGGAGGGATTTTTGGCACAAAAATAAGGATTTTTGCCTTTTGGGGTCGAGACCGCCGTCTCGGATTCGAGACCGCCGTCTCGCCTTGCACAAGTGGCGCGACAGCCGTCTTGTTTGGCGAGACGGCCGTCTCGCCACCTACGAAAGGCGAGAGCGCCGTCTCGTTTGGCGAGAGCGCCGTCTCGCCATTCCTGCAAGGTGAGACAGCCGTCTGGAATGTCGAGATGACCGTCTCGACCTTGTCAGACGAGACGGCCATCTCGACCCGACAGGCGCGAATCCCTATAAATAGGGCCTCCCTTCCCCTCATTTTAACAACTTTCTCACTCTCTCTCTAGTCACATCAATAGTTTCTCTTTCTAGAATCCCTCCGACGCATTTCCGGAGCTTCTGAGTGTCTTTAGAGTGTTTTTTAGAGCGTTTTGTGAGGTTTCCGACGCCTGTAGAGTGAAGGGCTGCCGCAAAGCACCCTATTTACAAAAAGAATTAATAGAAAGCTAGCTTCGGAGGTTCCTACTTTCTCTCTCTATCTTTTACCGCATTGTTTAAATTATGCAATAAACATTAGGGCCATGTAGTCATAATCTTTAAATTCCGCAAAATAAAAGGGCAAAAGCGTATTTTTCCGGTTTATTTATTAACAGAATAGTTGGCCTATCATAGGGAACCCGAAAGGGGCGTCGTAAAGGAACTAACACTTCCTTTACGCGTAACTAACTCCCTTACCCAACTCTGGTTCTAACGACCAAAGTTGGTTTTGCGAAAACCAACTCCTTTTAAACTCCTTTTCCGATGTTTTCGGTAAAAACATCGGTGGCGACTCCAGAGAACCCTCAAAAATTAGCTCTTGGATTAGCTCGGTTATCGGACAATCCAAGAGCACCCTTTCGAAAACCTCACCCCTAGGTTCAGCCCGGTTATCGGACAACCTAAAGGCGTTGTAACCACCAATAAAAAACGCGAAAATCAAGGAAGTTGAAACCATCGCGTCGCTCCGACCGCCCTCGTTTTGATGGCGACGACAATGTTGGTACATTATCCATGGAAGTTGGTGATATTATTGTCCATTTCAATATTCTTGATGCCATGAAACATCCATCTGAGTTCCATTTTGTGCTGAGATCATTGATGATGTTATTGATGAGTATGTTTCTGATTTTCATTCCTTACATGCTAGGAAACATTATTTTCTTTCTGATCTGTATAATTTTTTTGCATACATCGAATATGAATCTGATTTTGATATTAACATTGATCTTCATTCTAATTCTGAGTTGTGTTTTGAATTTAAATCTGATCATATGTCTGATGTTTTAGGTGTTGTACCTCCTATGGATATGAGTTCTTTAGAGTCAGAATGCATTAACCATGTTGCAGGAAGTATACATGAATCTGACTTGCAGGTTGAGATACAGGCTATGGGACCCATTCTTCTTCCTTCTCTGGTTCCTTCTATTTAGCCAGCACCCACTCCAGAACTAAAGACCCTACTAGAAAACCTCAAGTATGCTTATTTGGAGGATGATGAGAAGTTGCCAGTGATCATTTCCACCTCCCTTGATGGTGTTTAAGAGGAGAAACTGTTGCAAGTTCTGAAAAGGCATAAGAAAGCCATCGACTGGACCCTGGTAGACATTCCTGTTATCAGCCCATCCACATGCATGCATAGGATATTATTGGAGGATGGAGCCAAACCAGTGAGACAGCCACAAAGACGACTCAACCTCGTGATTTTGGATGTTGTGAAGAAGGAGGTGACCAAGCTTCTTCAGGCTGGGATCATCTATCCTATATCAGATAGCCAATGGGTGAGTCCAGTCTAGGTGGTCCCCAAGAAGACAGGTCTCAGTGTTGTGAAGAATGAGAGGGATGAGCTCATTCCCACCAGAATATAAAATAGTTGGAGGGTCTGTATCGACTACCGAAGGCTCAATCAGGCAACACAGAAGGACCATTTTCCACTGCCCTTCATTGACCAGATGCTTGAGCGTCTGGTAGGTAAATCTCATTACTGCTTTCTGGATGATTTTCTCTGGTTATTTTCACATCCATATTGCTCTTAAGGATCAGGAGAAAACCACATTCACCTGTCCCTTTGGCACTTTTGCCTATAGGAGAATGCCTTTTGGCCGATGCAATGCCCCTGGTACCTTCCAGTGGTACATGCTTAGTATCTTTTCAGATTTCCTTGAAAATTGCATAGAGGTGTTTATGGATGATTTCACTGTGTATGGATCCTCGTTTGATGCATGCTTAGATAATTTGGATAGAGTACTTAATAGATGCATTGAAACTAGTCTTGTTCTGAATTTTGAAAAAATTCACTTCATGGTATAACAGGGTATAGTTTTAGGGCACATTATTTCTAGTAAGGGCATAGAAGTGGATCCTGCAAAAGTCTTTGTTATTTCACAATTGCCTTACCCCTCTTGCATGCGAGAGGTTCGATCTTTTCTTGGCCATGAAGGTTTCTACAGGCGCTTCATTAGAGACTTCAGTAAGAAGGCCCTCCCACTATCCAATCTGCTTTAGAAAGATATTGAATTTGATTTTGATGACAGGTGCAAAAATGCGTTTGACTGCCTCAAGGAAGCACTAACAACCACTCCTATCATCCAGGCACCTGACTGGATAGTCCCATTTGAGTTTATGTGTGATGCATCTAATTATGCATTGGAGGTTGTCCTAGCATAGAGACTTGATAAGCTACCTCGGGTAATATATTATGCTTCTAGGACTTTGGACGCTGCTCAAGCAAACTATACCACCGCTGAGAAAGAGCTTCTTTCCATTGTGTTTGCTCTTAATAAATTTAGATCTTATTTGCTTGGTTCTCGTGTTATTGTTTATACTGACCATGCCGCTCTAAAGTACCTGCTGAAGAAGGCTGAGTCAAAGCCTCGATTGATCAGGTGGATGCTCTGGCTCCAAGAATTTGATTTGGATATCCAAGACAGGAGTGGAGCTCAGAATTTGGTAGCAGACCACCTCAGCAAAATTGAGAGCGCTGAGGATAATGCTGAACTGTTGCCCATCCAGGATGATTTTCCTAATGAAAATTTGTTAGTTGTTTCTTCTGTCTCTGTTTCCTACCCTACCACACCATGGTTTCCAAATATTGTGAATTATTTGGTTGCTTCTATTTTTCCTCCCTTAGCATCCAGAGCTCAATGTGATAAACTTAAGAGCAATGTTAAGTATTATATTTGGGATGACCCATATTTTTGGAAGTTGTGCAGTGACCAGGTTACCAGGAGATGCATTCCGGACCATGAGATTGACTCAGTCCTGCAATTTTGTCATTCTTCTGCAACCGGTGGTCATCTTGGCATTCAGAGGACAGCTCGCAAGGTGCTTGACTGTGGTTTCTATTGGCCTACCATCTTCAAGGATGCGTGGAGGATTTGCAGCACTTGTGAGTAGTGTCAGAGAGTAGGAGGGTCCCTTACATGGAGACAGTAGATGCCCCAACAACCCATGTTTTTTTGTGAGGTGTTTGATGTCTGGGGTATCGATTTCATGGGTCCCTTCCCTGTTTCTTTTGGTTTTTATTATATTCTCCTTGCTGCTGATTATGTTTCAAAATGGGTGGAAGCCAAAGCCACCAGGACTAATGATGCTCGGGTTGTTGTGGATTTTGTCAGATCTAACATATTTTGCAAATTTGGAGTAGCCATATCCATTATTAGTGATCAAGGCACCCATTTCTGTAATAGGTCCATGCAGGCCTTGCTTAAGAAGTACGGGGTTGTTCACAAAGTCTCTACACCTTACCACCCCAAACTAATGGGCAGGCTGAAATCTCAAACAGGGAGATCAAGAGGATCTTAGAGAAGATTTTCCAACCCAACAAAAAGGATTGGAGCAACAGACTAGAGGATGCTCTTTGGGCGTATAGGACTGCTTACAAGGCACCTATAGAGATGTATCCCTATCGGGTTGTCTTTGGTAAGCCATGCCACCTACTAGTGGAGATAGAGCACCGAGCATATTGGGCTATGAAATCATGCAACTTCTCACTTGATGAAGCTGGAGAGGAGAGGAAGCTACAGATAAATGAATTGGATGAGATCCGTTTGGAAGCTTATGAGAACTCCATCTTCTACAAAGAGAAAACTAAGAGATTCCATGATAGCTACATAGCTAGGAAGGAGTTCTTTGTTGGTCAGCAAGTGCTATTGTACAATTCCAGATTGGGTCTCCTGGGTGGTAAGTTGCATTCAAAGTGGATTGGACCTTTTATTATTACTAATGTTTATCCTTATGGTGCAGTTGAAATCAAAAGTGAATCCACAGAAAAGAGCTTCAAGGTTAATGGCCATCGACTGAAACCATTCCTTGTCACTGCCGTCAAAAGAGGCGGTCGGAGCGACGCGATGACTTTGAATGACTCGTGTTTTTTAAAGAAGATGTTCAACGCCTTTAGATTGTTTGATAACCAGGTTGGACCTAAAGGCGAGGTTTTCAAAAAGTTCGATGGAGTCGCCACCAGTGTTTTGACCTTAAACACTGAAAAAGGTGAAAAGGTAGTGGTTTTAGAAAAAAACCAACTTTGGCCATTATATCCAGAGTTGGGTAAGGGAGTTTGTTACGTGTGGGGAAGGTGTTAGCACCCCACAATGCCCCTTTTGGGTTCCCTATGATGGACTAGCTTATAAAATAAAGACTAAAGAAATTACGCTTTTACCCTTATTATTTCATATACTTGTAGAAATTAAACGTCTACATGGCACTAATATTTAATATACATACAAGAAAAGCTATAAAGAATGCAATAAAAGAGAGTATGTGGAAGAAACCTCTGAAGCAAGCTTTGTATTAAGTGTTTGAAGATTGAGGATGCTTTTTGGCTATCCCCTCACTCTACAACGCTGCTCACTCCTCTATTGATAGAAGAATTCTAACTACAAAGTGTCTTAAAAGAGCACTCGAACTCTGGAAATGCTTCAAAGAGGTTTTTAGAAGAGTATATGAGGATAGATTCGGGTGAAAGTTGTTGAAAACGAGGAGGAGAAGACCCCTATTTATAGGAATTTATGCCTTTCAAACCGGGACGGCCGTCTCACCACTTTAGAGTCGAGACGGCCATCTCGCCAAGTGGCGAGATGGCTGTCTTGTCTTATAAGTGGTGAGACGACTGTCTCACCTTTGTATGGCGAGACGGCCATCTCACCAGTGAGGACGACTGTCTCGGGCTTCTGGGAAAAAATTCTCTTATTTTCTGTGTACAGGAAGTTCTCCTATCCTAATTATGGAGTATAAAGGCTTTGCCTATCTTCAAATAGAGGTCTTCTGGCTTTATTATGAAGTCGAGAAAGATTTGGGGTCTACAGCTACCCCCCCCCCTTTACCTGACTAATATACTATTGGTTGGTGTGCCATAAGATCGATTGGTGGGTAAAGAAGTTGACCCTCTTGCCCGGTTGTCCTTCAGATGCTCCTTCTGACGTAGTAGTTGACCCTTGGGACGATGAATGTAGTCTAATGTTGTCTTCAGGATGTTTCCTTGTTGCAGAGGCTGACCCTTCGAACGATATTTATGAAGCTTTAGGATGCTCCTCTGACGCGATAACTATCCCTTTAGCTTTTGATGTATAGGGAACCTCGGGATGCTCCTTCAAAGCGGTAGCTGACCCCTTGGTTTTTGTTTGATGCCTCAGGATGCTCCTTTGATGCGGTAGCTGACCCTTTGGCTGGTAAAGATTTTCCTTCGGGATGCTCCTTTGAAGCGGTAGCTGACCCCTCGGGTGGTATGTGCGAAGCTTCAGGATGCTCCTTTGATATGGTAGCTGACCCTTTAGCTTTAGAGAACCTCGGGATGCTCCTTTGACGCGGTAGCTGACCCCTTGGCTCATATGTGGAACTCTATCTTCTAGATACTCCTTTGCTTATGGTGGCTGATCCTTTTGATAAAGAAAAAGGATGGCAGCTTACTGCTCTAGCTCATGCGCTGGCTCCTTGGGGAGTAGTTATATTTGGAAATGTACTTTTGGCTTTTCTGATAGCGACCCAACTTGTTGATTGCTGGGGATTTCTGATGAATGTCTCGTGAGTAGGCAGGAATCCACTAGGGGATTTGTTGATTCTAAATGGTGCCTATTAGTAGGCGAATGTTCCCTTTTTGGGGATGTTGGTTTTTTGTTGGCCAGTTTTGTCCATGCGTAGCGAATGATTTATTGGGGATAAGCTTGAAGTTTTGCCCTTGCAGTAGGCTCACTGAGGGACGATCTTGTTTTTTGGCGACCCTTTTGGGGAATTTGTGCTTCCCTGGGGATCTAATTTTGATAATCTTCCGGGGAGGGAGATGGAGTCTTGCTTTCTTGACTATGTTGGTGACGTGCTTTTGATGAAGCCTTTATTCTCACTTGGCGGGTACTTGACAACTTGTAGTGGCGATGGCGCTGAGTCGTGCGAAGTTGTTTTTGTTTGCCTTTAAGTAGGCAATAACCCGCTCGGGGGATTTTGAGCCTTTTCGTCGGCTTTGTTTTGATTTGATAGCTGCCTCCTCTCTTTTGATGGAAGGATAGTAGTTGGAGTTTATTTGATTCCAGAAGCTCTTGGTTAATTTCGCCTTTTTCCACGGTTTATTCTTTTTTCTCGCGATTTTGAAATTCGGCTTTTTTGGGATGATGCGCATGCCTTTTTTTTTCTTCTTAGTCTTTTTTACGTACGCTAGCTTTTTAGAAGAGAGTAAAGGCAAATAGCGTAAGAAAAACCTTTATTCACATATTTGGTTTTTTACAAAAGGCAACAAAACAAAAATACAAGCCCCCTATTCTGGCGGCGGGTACGACTGTGAGGTTGAAGAGGGCTCTGGCGGAGGGAATTGGCAGAGCATGTGCCTTTGGAATTCCTCCTGGCTCCGTATCATGCTGAGTATATTTTGGTTGATCGCTTCTACGCTCTGGGCAAGTCCCTCCTGCCTCTGACAAAATTCCTCCAACTGCAGTTCAAAGGTGTCCTGCCTTAAGGACATCTGGTCCAACTGTTGGCGGAGGATCTGGGACTCGGCGTCTATATGTTAGTGGACACTGGCTATGTTGTCTCTGTACTTGTGCTACTGCTAAAAATCCAGGGGTATTGGGATGTTGTCCGACTCATCCAAATCCCGGATGTCGAGCATCATGGCGAGTGTCAGGTGTAGTACCACCTCGGACCGTTGCCTAATGAGCATGCCCATGCGAACGAGCATTAACCCACAAATCAACTCGGGTTGGAGGGTCAAGGGTATGTCCTCCCCATTAGCACATCCCCATCACTCGGCCAGGGGGGTGATGAAGGGAGCTATCATGATGGTCCCTGTGGGGCGGCTCCCGAAATCCTTCAGTGCCTTCAAGAGGAAATATCCTGGGTTGCACCTATACCCCTAGAACATGCAGTGGATGACGAAGAGGTCAGGTTGGGTGATTTTACCCTGGCTCTCTTTCTATCCGTGTATCGTCCTTACCAATTGTAGACCCCAAATCTTGTCCGGCCTCCAAATAAAGCCAGAAAGCTTCCTATTTGAAGACGGCCGAAGCCTAACAAGCCACTAGGAGAGACTATTAGGCCCCCGTACCAAGATAGGAAGGTTTTTTGGCCCGAAAATAAAGTTTCTCGCCCTGAAGGGATGAGACCGCCGTCTCGTCTCAACGCCAGGACGAGACCACCGTCTCGATTTTCCAGACGGCGGTCTCGACTCTCGCAAAGTCGAGACGGCGGTCTGGATTTTCCAGACGGCGGTCTCGATTCCTGCAAAGGTCGAGACGGCGGTCTGGGTTTTCCAGACGGAGGTCTCGATCCCCTGCATGGTCGAGACGGCGGTCTGGATTTTCCAGACGGCGGTCTCGACCTTGTCAGACGAGAACGGCGGTCTCGACCTGTCAGGTGCGAAAAACTATAAATAGGGGTCCTCCCCCCCTCATTTCCACACAGAATCAGCATAGCTCTCCCTTCTCTCTAGAATTTCTCTCTCTAAGAATCCCTCCGAGGCATTTCCGGAGTTTCTGAGTGTCTTTAGGCATAAACTGAGTGCTCTAAATCTTCTTTAGAATCCCTCCGAGGCATTTCCGGAGTTTCTGAGAGTTTGTAGAGTGAAGGGTTGTCAAAACGCACCCTCTCTTTTAAAGAGAATATATATAAAGCTTGCTTTGGAGGTGCACATTCTCTCTCCTTATCATTCTACTGCTTTCATTTAAATATATGCAATAGATACTAGGGGCATGTAGTCATAATCTCTAAATACCGTATAATAAAAGGGTAAAAACGCTATTTTCCAGTATAATTATTCATTCAAGTTAGCCGGCCTATCATAGGGAACCCGAAAGGGGCGTCGTAAAGGAACTAACACTTCCTTTACACGTAACTAACTCCCTTACCCAACTCTGGTTCTAATGACCAAAGTGGGTTTTCGAAAACCAATGCCTTTTTAAACCCCTTTTCCGATGTTTATGGTAAAAATATCGGTGGCGACTCCATAGAACCCAAATTAAATAAGTCCCTGGATTAGCCTGGTTATCAGACAATTCAGGGATACTTTCGAAAACCTCGCCCCTAGGTTAGCCCGGTTATCGGACAACCTAAAGGCGTTGTAACCACCAATAAAAAACGCGAAAATCAAAAAGGGTCGAAACCATCGCGTCGCTCCGACCGCACCTCTTTTGGGAGGCGGTGACACCAATAGCTTATGGCAGATGCGGAGAGGTGGACTCATGGCTGATCCCTTCAGCTGGGTCGACACGATCTGGGATCTAGTGAGGTCCTCCCAAATCTCACTGGTCGTCAGGGCAGCTAGTCTCTCGTAGAGCGCGTTTTGGTATTCTGGGGTCAGAGTGTCCGTTGGCTGGTTGAAGCCCATGACAACATTGAACTCATCTAGCATCATCGTTTTGTATGCCCCATTCATGAAGTAGGAGACTACCCTTGCCGGAGGGACACCCGGGTACATGGTAGGCATATCTACTAGTGTCACAGACCCGAGGAACTCCATCGTGGCCTCTCGAAAAATGTGGGTGGAGGAGCTCCTAGGAGGAAATCCCACCCTATGTTGTGGATATAATTCCTTACATCCTCATCCCAACCGAACATGGTCAGGATGCCAAAATCTAGTTGAAGCATGGGGTGTCAGGCGTAACTCCAGATGTTATCGAGCCTGGCCTGGTGCTGCGACATGAGTTAAGCAGGATTTGGCAGCGCTTGCGGAGCCGGAGCACCCCGAGTGGGTCCACGACCACGCTTCCTAGGTCTGGAGGATTCTCCTTGATGCATTCTTGCTCAATCACACTTAGATATGCAAGAAGAGGTATGGGATGAGGAGAGAATGCAGGAATGAGGTTCCATGAAACTGCCCTCGACCGCGCCTTATAAAGGCAAAAAAACGAACTTTAGGACGATCGTCCGGGATTTGGGACGGCCGTCTTGCTCCAACGGAAACATGGGACGACTATCTGGAAAATCGAGACGGTCGTCTAACCATTTCTTTTGAATGAGATGCCCGTCTGGAAAAATGAGATGGTCATCTCGACCTAACGGTAACATGAGATGACCATCTCGCCATCTGCGATGGACGAGGCAGTTGTCTGGGTTTTTTTTTTTTTTTTTTTTTTTTAAGAAAAGATAGGACCCTATTCATCAACATCTATGCATGTAATGCTCATGATGTGTGTTCTATAATACTATTTCAATTAATATTTTCAGAAATATTAACTGATGTGTGTTTGACGATGAAACTCTTCTGATGTCATGTTTAGTTATACCGTTCCTATCGTTCCGAATTTGCCATGATCGAAGAATAATTGTATTGAAGAGCTATTCGCCATGTTAGTGCACTTCTTCCTTTCTTTAGGAATTTCAATCCTCCTATTGATCACTATTTTTCATATTACCCAATTAATCATTAGAATATCGTAATGATAAGGGTCAAGAGAAAAGAAGGAAAATGAAAATTAATTCGAAGGCTTGTGTTTTAGAAGACATTTCTATTTTTAAAAAGTTTTTTGTAAGAATGGTTAGCCGGGGTTGGTCAAACTGTTTAGGTTAGTTCAAACAAAATGTTTGTTGGTGAGGTTGCATCTTTATTTCGTGGCGCTTTATTATGGTTGATTGACTTCCCTAGACTGCCCTTCGGGTTTTCAATCTAGGATGTTGTGCCTCGTCCTAACTTTTGTCTAGGATTCCTTTTTTATCTTGTTTTAGGAATTCTAGCAGACTTTATTTTGTAACCCTAATTTTTGCCTAGGCTACCCTTTATTGTTGTTCGGGTTTCCGAGCGGGCTGACCCTAAATTTTGCGTAGCCCCCTTGGTGGGTTTCCTACCGGGTGATTTTCCCTTTCTCTTTTGGCCTTTGGCTTTTGTGGGCTTCTTTTATTTTTTTTTTCTCTTTGCACAACATTGGCGAAACAAACTTTATTATGATGGGGTAAAACCTTTCTTGTGTTTCTAATCAATCAGTGATGGCTAATTTTACTTTTTGATGATAGCGCGCTCTTTTTGATTATTTTAGACGCTTTTTGGAAACGTTTGTTTAAACATGGTTAAAAATGAGGTATAGACATGAATAAGAAGAAAAGAAGTAGATAGTAAGAATCACATTCTTTATGATTAAAAGGGAAATATGTGCCCTAAAAATGTCTGGGGTCGGGCTAACCCCGGGGAGTGATCTCTAATAGTCATTGGGTTTACATTCCTTAAAATCGGAAGAAGAACACCTAATGACTAAAGCTGCTCTTGACGCTTGTACCCCTCCACTTCGAAAGATCTGATTGAGTGGGCAGAGGGGAAACTTTCCCTTTCTTCTTATAGTTCGATCCTTTGTAGGGTCGTATCCTAGGCCATGCTTCAAAGGATTATCTTTGAAATTCGGTGGCTCCCTAATTCCTTGGGCAGACTTACCGAGCCCTTGACCTGGGCGGTATCCATACTTTGACATCATGTGGGCCACCTTTATATTACTAGGAAGTCTTTCAACATTGGTGATTTCAAGCGCTTGAAAGGAGGTTTCAAGGGCCTTTTCAACTGCATCAACATAAGGTATGGTAGACGGTTTGCTGATCAAGATGTCCTCTTCAGCTTGAACTGTGACCAGCTTGTCACCTACCACAAACTTGACTTTTTGGTGGAGCGTCGAAGGTATCGCCTTAGCGTCATGAATCCAAGGCCTGCCAAGGAGACAACTATAAGCAGGAGTGATATCCATCACGTGGAAGTCCATATTGAAGATAGTGGGGTCTATTTGGATTGGCAGATTGATCTCCCCCACTACTTCACGTCTTGACCCATCAAAGGCTCGAACGACGGTGTTGCTTGGGCGCATATGGGTTTCTTGTATTATCAGCTTGTCAAGAGTGCACTTGGGCAGTACATTCAAGGATGACCCATTATCCACAAGAACTTTGGAGATGAGGTACTCCTTGCACTTCACAGAGATGTGCAAGGGTTTGTTGTGGCTTAACCCTTCGGGAGGGAGTTCTTCATCTGTGAATGTTAGATGATCATTGGCAGTGATGCTACCAACGATCCCTTCAAACTTGTCTTGGGATATAGTATGCGACACATAGGATTCGTTCAAGACCTTGAGCAGTGCATTTCAGTGTGGTTCCGAACTCATTATTAATGATAACAGAGTTATCTTCGCAGGTGTGTGATTGAGTTGGTCTATGATGGAGTACTCACTTTGTCTTATAAACTGGAGTAACTCATCGGTCTCCTCCTTGGATTACTTTTTATTTTCCTCTTCGGTCTCTTTAATTTTCCCTTTATTTTTGGGGGCGTCTTTTTGTGACTCCTTGGGGGAGTAGATCCGTCCGCTTCTGGTCATGCCCCCAATGCCAGCTATGTTGGAAATATCTTCATTAACTGCGTATTTCCAAGGTACAACTTTATTTGATTCATAGGGGAAATGACGAGGCATAAATAAACGCAATGGTGTCCTTACCCCCTCTTCTTTATTGATTGTGATCACCAACGGTTGAGGCTTATTGTCTTCTTTAGGTGGCTTTACCATTAGGGAGAGACTGATGACGAGTGGTTTCTTCTCCATTATTCTGATTTATGGAAACACACTAGTTAACCTTTCCTTTTTATTATCTTATTAATTAAAAGTGAAGGAGGGATGTATGAATGTATGCAACTTATGAATGCAGTAGACAGTCGTAAAGATAAACAAAAAGGTATTTTTATTTATCAAGGAAAAGTGTAGATTCCCCTATAGCATGCTACGAAACACATTCTAACAGAAACGAAAAAGCCTAAAGAAACCCACAGGCGTGTTCTAATTCCTACGTAATTACTCTTCGGCTTCCCGTACGTGATGAGTGAGTGCTTCATACTGCCGATGGACTGCCTGGCTCATATCTTCACCGTACTTTTGAGCCTCTTTTATTTTCGTCTCTTGATGGATGACCAAGGCTTGTAAGTTATCAAGCTTCTCGACGGCTTGTTCTTTCTCTTGCAGCACTTGAGCGTACTGAGCTAACCCGTCTCTCTTTGTAGCGTAGCTCAGCAAGGTTTCTATTAAGTCTCTGGGTGTCTCCCACCTCCATTGCGCTTCAGACCGAGTTCTCATGAGATCTTGTTGCATCATCTTGGTCGTCCGTGCCTGTTTTGCATATTCGGCCTCAAGGTGTGATAACTTGGCAGTCATTTCTTGGAGTTGATTATCTAGGTTGAGTTTTGGAACTTTGGATGCTCGAATAACCTCCTCGTTGAAGTCAGCACATTTGTCCTTGAGGCGCTCTATCTCTTGGTCATTCTTCTTGCATTGCCTTTGCAGACCATCAATGGTAAGGATAGATTCTTGTTCTTTATCCACAAGGGCCCTTATCTGGGCTCCCACAATTTCTATCCTTTGGGTCAAGGCATCGACTTGATTTTGAAGCTCTTCGTTTGTTGATGGCGCAATGGGTGGAGCGGATGGTTGTGACATCTCTCTGCTTCTCCTCCATTCCTCATAGTCACTAGAGACAACCACTCGAGATTTTCCTAGCTCTCTATCTCCCATGTACACTGGTCTCTCCCATGCTCTCCGTATGGCCAGTGAGTTTGCAACATTGCATGGGTCTCCGAAGAAACACAGTCCTCTGAGCTCTTCCCGTGAAGGCGTCGTTTGGGTTCTCATGAGTTGTCTCATAGTTACCTTTGGGGAGTAGGCTATGCAACCTCTGAGGCCCAATAGTGGTATGCTCGGATAGTCTCCGCATTTGATGAGGATAGGGTCAGGTCGAAACCAAGGACAAGCCCAAGATAGGTGGTTGATGTTCCATCGTTCCAACTCGACTTTCCACTCCATCGTTAGACGTCAACAGAGAGGGATCTTTGAAAAGCTTCTCAAAGGATCGGGGAAGATCCCTAAGCCTGTGTTTGTTTGAACTGATATACTGTTCACAAAGACAGAAGCACGAGATTCACACACATTTGGTTGAACAGATTTACGACGAAATGAAGGCGAGGAAAAGGGGGAGATGGGAGAAAGAGTTTCTTCGCTGATGCACGAAGAAAAGAGATGAAAGTCTCCTGGACAAATTGAAATGTCCAACTTACCCTCTTCCATGCAGAGATATTCTTATATTAATTACTGCAAAAAGTTAAGAAAATACATATATATTAATTTTCAAATATAAAATATAACTTATTTTAATTAATATATATATATATATATATATATATATAATTTATATTAATTTTCAAAATATAAAATATATATTCCAAAATATAACTTATTTTAATTAATATATATATATATATATATATATATATATATAATTTTACATGAAAATAAATTCAAATTCTGGAGCCTTAAGATAGCGGTTAATCTGGAACCGCTATCGGATGTGAACATATGATAGCGGTTCCAGTTTAACCGCTATCTAAGGTCTCGAGGAATTGAAAATGTGATCGATCATATTTGCAAAGTAATCGATCATTTGAACGTTTATATCTTCTAAAATATAATTTATTTTTATTTCTATAATATATATACAAATGAAAATAAGTTATATTGTGGAATATATATTTTATATTATAGTAATTAATATAAATTATATTTTAGAATATATATATATATATATATATATATATCATTTTCTATCAAAATTATATATTCTAAAATATAATTTATTTTCATTTCTATAATATATATATAAATTTTAGTAATATTGTGGAATATATATTTTATATTATAGTAATTAATATAAATTATATTTTAGAATATGTATATATATATATATATATATATATATATATATATATAAATATAATTATAGATCAAAATAAATTCTAATTCTAATGGAGCCTTTAGATAGCGGTTAATCTGGAACCGCTATCTAAGGTCTCGATGGAATTGAAAATGTGATCGATCATATTTGCAAAGTAATCGATCATTTGAACGTTTATATCTTCTAAAATATAATTTATTTTCATTTCTATAATATATATACAAATGAAAATAAGTTATATTGTGGAATATATATTTTATATTATAGTAATTAATATAAATTATATTTTAGAATATATATATATATATATATATATATATATATATATATATATATCTATCAAAATTATATATTCTAAAATATAATTTATTTTCATTTCTATAATATATATATAAATTTTAGTAATATTGTGGAATATATATTTTATATTATAGTAATTAATATAAATTATATTTTAGAATATGTATATATATATATATATAAATATAATTATAGATCCAAATAAATTCAAATTATCGTAGCCTTTAGATAGCGGTTAATCTGGAACCGCTATCGGATGTGAACATATGATAGCGGTTCAGGTTTAACCGCTATCTAAGGTCTCGAGGAATTGAAAATGTGATCGATCATATTTGCAAAGTAATCGATCATTTGAACGTTTATATCTTCTAAAATATAATTTATTTTCATTTCTATAATATATATACAAATGAAAATAAGTTATATTGTGGAATATATATTTTATATTATAGTAATTAATATAAATTATATTTTAAAATATATATATATATATATATATATATATATATATATATATTTTCTATCAAAATTATATATTCTAAAATATAATTTATTTTCATTTCTATAATATATATATAAATTTTAGTAATATTGTGGAATATATATTTTATATTATAGTAATTAATATAAATTATATTTTAGAATATGTATATATATATATATATATATATATATATAAATATATTTATAGATCAAAATAAATTCAAATTCGTAGCCTTTAGATAGCGGTTAATCCGGAACCGCTATCGGATGTGAACATATGATAGCGGTTCAGTTTAACCGCTATCTAAGGTCTCGAGGAATTAAAAATGTGATCGATCATATTTGCAAAGTAATCGATCATTTGAATGTTTATATCTTCTAAAATATAATTTATTTTCATTTCTATAATATATATAAATGAAAATAAGTTATATTGTGGAATATATATTTTATAATATAGTAATTAATATAAATTATATTTTAGAATATATATATATATATAATTTTCTATCAAAATTATATATTCTAAAATATAATTTATTTTCATTTCTATAATATATATATAAATTTTAGGATAGATGGCGGGAGGTCCACGATTTGTTTCATGGACTTAGTGGATTCGCTTGGGATGATATCACAAAACGGTTTGTGGCTGAGCAAGAAGTATGGGATGACCTAATTAAGGTACTATTATATGAATTATCATTTGTTGATATAGCAAAACATAACAATTACGAGTGTTAACCATTCTCATTATTTTGTAGGCGAAGCCTTCTGCAGCTAAATGGAAACTGTCAACTATAAGACATTATGATTTGATGGAAGAATTGTGGGGTGCTGATCGAGCCAGTGGACATATGGCAAGAACTTCGCGTCAGGCCCGAATGAATATCAGTTCTCGAAGGGCAACAGTCGACTTGAACGTTGATGTGGACCCCACACCAGAGGAGCAGCCATTTCACTTTGGCTTTGATGCAGGATTTGATACAGCTTATCGATCACCTCCACGCATGGGTTCCGACAGTCCTGCTGAGGGTGCTCACTCAATTCCATCTGTTGCGTCTACTGGTTCAGGTGGAACCTCTTCATCTCGGGGCACAAAAAGAAAAGCGCCTATGGTTGATGTGATGGAAGGTCAATTTGACAAACTAACAACGAGGCTGGACACATTTACAGATTACCTCGGGCAAGGTAATACATTGACCCAACGATTATCTGACATAGCTGAAAGACAGGTGGTCGCCATTGAACGCAGAAATGATTTAATTAATGAGCAAGTTAATGTGATGAGACGATCATCAACATTTCAACATTCGGAGTCAGATATATGGGACATGTTAGTCGGCATGAACCTAAATGACGAGCAACTTATGCTTCAGTGTTATAATCATTTGTGTACTCACGAATCACATGTTAGACGACTTTTTGGCTTGCCCTCACATCTTCGTCTCTCCCAGTTGTTCATGTTCTTGAGTGGAAGTGATTGAATGATCTGAACTGGAGGACTTGACTGCAAAAGATGGATAACATTATAATTATTTGTTTGAAGAGCATTAGTGTGTATAGGTTTATAATTTGAGTAATGTTTCATTTAATTATTATTCTATTTTCACTGTATTTTATATTTGTTTTAAATAATAATTAAAAATTATATTATTAGTTTTCATAATTATTTGTTATTATCAGATCAATATTAATTATTATTTTATATTTTATAATTATTTAATTATTAGTCAAATAATTTATTTAATATGTCAAAATTATTTGAATATGGATATGCAATGTACATAATTTTGTAATTGTTTATTTATATAATTTTTAATAACTATTTAAAAAAAGTTAATTTTTTAAATTTGTTTCCAATTACAAACACTTTTAAATTTGTTTTTTCTTTTAAATATATAATCAATGTTAAAATATGGATAATTAATTAAAAAATTATATTTATAATCATTTGAACCTTATTTTATACAAAGGGTAAAATGGTAATTTTCTTAAATAATCAATTAAAATTATAATTTTTATATCTCATATCAATCAAATCATTCACAATTTCCCATAAACTTTCCTTTCACTTTCCATTCATCCAAACAACTTTAATTTCATCTCCATTTCTCTTCAAATCCCTCCTTTTCCACTCTCTCATTTCCACTCTCTCAAATCACTCCAACCAAACAAAGCCTAAGTGACTTGAAGCATAGAAGTGCGTGATACTACAAATGAATAACAACGAAGAGCAACATTTGAGCATTCTTCCTTGTTTTTGGTGGCAAAACTCAACCGAAAGCAAGGTGTCGGCAAGAAGTGCAGGCACGAGACTCTTTGAGTGTATGTCCTAGGCGAAAAAGGCATCCATAACAACCTGATCTACTGTGTCGAGGTGAAAGAGAAATAACAAGGTCCCAAACACAATCAGAGCAAGGGTTTTGTTGAAGACAGATGGTCTTCTTTCATTGCAACTTTCCATCCCTGGATATTCCCTTTTACCATTAGGGCAACCTGATGAGGCGACAATTGGATGATGGCGGCAATTGGATGATGGCGACGAGCATAGCTGCAGGAATGTATGCTTCGTGGCGAATGTGGATCCCGACTGACTTGGGCCATCTCAACATGATTTCATATTCCTCCAAAGTCGGTACCAGATCGAATTGCAAAAATTCAAAGCAGTATAGACTAGAATTCCAGAAATGGATCAAAACCTTGATGAAGATGGGATCGGCATAGATCTTCAGAAGATCGAGAATTCCATCCATAAGATTTTTCCACGGGTGGCATTAACACGCACAACCATGTAAGAATTAATGGTTGGGTTCAAGAGGGGGGTGAATTGAACTTTGAAACCTTTTTCAAAACTGCTTTCTTTGTAGAAGAATGGTTAATCTTTATTCAATCTTTTATTAGGCAGATTTGGTTTTTAACAAGGCAAGAATATAAAACCGAAATGAAATGAAAGAAATGCAGAAATACAACACAAGAGTTTTTATACTGGTTCACTCTTTCCAAGAGCTACATCCAGTTCTTGACAAATTTGTCAAGTTCCACTTAAACCAAGTGAAAATACAAACCAGTAGATACAAACCAATCTACCCCAAGATCTACCTTACAACACCACAAGATAGACTCT
Source organism: Sphenostylis stenocarpa (assembly GCA_963425845.1). NCBI lineage: Eukaryota > Viridiplantae > Streptophyta > Magnoliopsida > Fabales > Fabaceae > Sphenostylis > Sphenostylis stenocarpa. Next base: position 65,202,535 of record OY731403.1, on the reverse strand, counting down.
TGAAAACCACCCAGCAACCAAACCCAGTCGTTGTAACTACTGCAGATTCAAACCCAATCTACACAATCAAATTTCGTACAAGTATTGGAAAAGATAAACCTGGACAATAGTTTTTTGTAATATAGAAGTCTAGAAGCAAATTTCCTAACACAGAACTTCCTCTCTTGAAGATATTTTAACAATCTTGATCAAAGAACCTTATGATATGAATGTGTATGAATGCTCAGAGAAACACACGAATATGATAGCGCAAAGATTGCTTTTAACCGATTTCCAAATTGTGTTTTTTTTTAAAAGAGAAATCAAAACTGTATTTATAGAGTAAAAGAGAAAAACTGATAGTTTTAATTGATTAAAATGATGCTTTAATCGATTGATTTCATTTAAAACTATTTTAATTGGTTAATTCGAGCTTTTAATGGATTAAAACTGCTAGAAGGAAAAATGGTAGCTCTCTTTTTAACAGATTAAAACTCATTTTAATAGATTAAAAACTTCAGGTACTCAAAACACAAATTATGACTTAGAACATTTTAATCTATTGATTTATTAATTTAACAGATTAATATTGCGAAACCCTTAACATGGAAAAACCATGAAGAACATTTTAATCTGTTGAATTTATGGATTAATCAATTAAAATATCGGCTATATATATATACATTTCCTATTTTAAGTGATTTTAACAGATTAAAACTACTTTTTAACAGATTAAAAAACTCAGTTTGTTCTTTCAAAGCTTAAAGGTTGGTTTTTCATGAAGTATGATAAATTTTATGATATGCAACAATTATAGGTGTTATCACAAGATGTATTGTAATTATCAAGAGATTAAATTTTGTACCTATAACCTATCTACTTACACACGCATAAACGGAATAATGATACTTTATGTCTTCATCAAATCCAACAAGTGCTTCAATCTCCCCCTATTTGATGGAGGCAAATATCCACTGCACCTGCATAAAAAAAAAAGCAACAAACATATGTTTGTGATGTGTGTGTGAAGTGACAGTGTTATATCATTCTTCTCCCCCTATTTGACTTCATCAAAGAGATAAAAGTGTTCATATACAGACCATAAGTACCATTAAGGTACCCAAAAAAAAAAGAAATATTATGCAAGTAAGATAAAGCTATCAAAAAGAGATTTTATTCATCACCATCCCAAGGACCCTGATTGAATTGAAGGTCTCCAATTTTCTTGTATATATCATCTAGCTGATTATCAATATGCTGAAACCTGGCAATGAAATCCTCATAAAGTCAATGCTAGCGAGCTTGCAAAGCATATGTCATCTCCATGTGGCGCCTTTGATTAGTTTGAATTTCATTCATTTTGTGTAGCATAATCCTTTCAAACTGTGAAAGAGGGGTGCCACGATCAGGTGGAGCCAAAAAAGGAATCATGTCTAATGGAGACTGCTGAGCCCCAACATCTTCCATGGGATCTACTTGTCTTGGTTCAGTAGCACTTGAAGCACCAGTGTCCTCATTGTCTTCCTCTTCTTCTTTTGTACCATCATCCTCTTCATCTCTCCTAGATTCCTCTTTGGAGATCCAATCACCATCAATTTTTATGAACCCCATTTTATGAAGAATGGAATTGTTAATCTCATTTGTGGGGCGAACAACTTCAGAATGTTCCCCCTTTTAATTCAACACCAAAGTGAGTGAGAAATTTAGAAATTAAAATAGCATAGGGATATCGAAAGTCACTTAGCCTCTTTGCTTTGAGCATATGGTCTTTGACAACAAATACCCAGTTCATCATGATTTTGTGGTGGATACAGTACATGAGAACCAGGTCACCTTCATTTAGCACCGCATGATTGCTCCCCCTGGGAGTAAGCTGCCAGGCCACTATGAATGCAAGCAACCTTTCTTCAAGTTTAAGCTTCCCAGTATTGAAGTAACTCACAAAGTCACGCTTATTCTTTAGGCAGGAATGAAAATACTGAACTTTGTTGAAATCTTCTATAGTAGTAGTATATCCTTTAGTGACTTTGACCCCTTCATTCTTGAGACCATCAACATTTTTCCAGATAGTAGGAGTAACTTCAATGTCCACTCCTTTGACCTGAGTTTTAAGAGTAGAACCTTCAAATGACAAGTTAGTAAAGAAAACTTTGATAAGGTCAGGATAGATTCTACCATTGAGCTCTAAGAAGCTCTGAAGTTTCTGGTGTTGCAGTAGTTTTTGCACCCCTTTGAATCCTTCAACATCCAACCACAAGAATTTCAGTATTTTGGGGAGATTGATCTGTTTCCTGCTCATTTCATGAATGAACAACCTCATTTTCTCTTGGTTCCCATTGAACCAAGTTTCAATGAGCCCTCCTCCTAATATTTCTTGAGCACAAGTTGAGGATTCACCTCTGCTGAACTTCTTTCTTCCAGATTTGGAGCGCTTGAACATGGTGTGAGAAGTAAACCAAATACCTTGCCAAGAGTGAACACAGGGTTTTCGAACAACTAAGGAATAATAAGAGGAATGTGAGGATTCTGACTCTTCAGCTACTTTGAATAGTCAAATTTATCGTGTAGTGAGTTACATTAGCTTTTTCCCTGTGCCAGAAATGGAAAGACGGAAAAGAAACAATGAGTACAACAATTTAATCCTTTACCTGCATTAGTTGAAATATTCAAAATTTCTTCACTTTTTGATCTCCAATCATAGGTTGCCAACGTGAATTACTGATGTAATTGGATAGATATTACATTTAAGAGAGTAGCTGAAGCGGTAAAAGAATTTTGTAGTTGTAAATGCACTTAATTCAACTTGCAGTAAATAATCAGAAGCCTACAATACTAATCCTAGAAAATTAATCGATTGTTTTACCATATAATCAATTAATTTTACTTAATGTGATAGAAGCAGATCTCAAAAGCAAAATGAATCGATTAAATTGAAGATTTAATCAATTAATTCAAAACAAACATATGTAGAGCGAGAAAATTTTAATGAAATAAACCGATTAAAAATGTTTTTAATCGATTAATCTGGCAGTGAATCACAAACAAATATTGAAAACTAGGAAATTAACAGATTATTTCTCAAGTTTAATCAATTAAAAAGCACATAGTTTGAAAATATTACAAAGTTTTCAAAAAAAAGAATCGAATAATCATACTATTAACCTGTTAAAAAGAACATAACCATATTAGAGAAACAATTATACAATACTAGATAAATCCAAAATTCCTAATTCAGTTCTAAGCATATTAAGTCTATCTCTAGGCAGTGGTTTGGTGAACAGGTCAACCAATTTTTTTTCAGTATCACTAAATAAAATTTCACAATCACCCCCTAGAAACATGTTCTCTAATAAAGTGATGTCTAATCTCAATATGCTTAGTTCTAGAGTGTTGAATAGGATTTTTAGTCAGATTGATTGCACTAGTATTATCACAAAACAGAGGTACCATCTTGAGAAACACCCCATAATCCTTCAATTGTTGTTTGAGGTAGATACTCTGGGCACAACAGCTCACAAATGCAATGTATTCAGCTTCTACAGTTAAAAGAGCCACACACACTTGTTTTTTGTTGTGCCATGATATGAGGCTGCTCCCCAGTAAGTGACATGTACCAGAGGTACTTTTCCTATCCAATCTACAACCTGCAAAGTCAGAATCAGAAAATCCAACAAGTTTAAGAGAAGTACCTTCAGGATACCATAAACCATCATTGATGGTTCCTTTAAGATACTTGAGAATCCTTTTAGCAGTAGTGAGGTGAGATTCCTTTGGATTTGCCTAGAATCTAGCACAAAGGCAAACACTGAACATAATGTCAGGCCTACTAGCAGTGAGGTATAGAAGAGATCCAATCAAACCTCTAAATTTAGTTTGATCAACATATTTCCCCTTTTCATCTAAATCTAGACAGCAGTTAGTAGACATGGGAGTGGAGGATTCTTTGCAATTATGCATATCAAATTTCTTCAACAACTCATTACAGTATTTATATTGATTTAGGAAAATACCATTCTTTAATTCTTTAACCTGGAGACCAAGGAAGAAATTTAGTTCTCCCATCATAGGCATCTCAAATTCGCTTTGCATTTCTCTAACAAATTTATTACACAAGGCATTATTAGTAGAACAAAAAATGATATCATCAACATAAACCTGCACCAGAATAATATCAGATCCAAATTTCTTAATGAATAAAGTTTTATCAACTTCAGCTCATTTGTATCCTTGATCAGTTAAGAAGTTACTTAGCCTCTCATACCATTGTCTAGGGGCCTGTTTTAATCCATAAAGAGCCTTTTTCAGCTTGTAGACATGGTCAGAATGTTTGTGATCTTCAAAACCAAGAGGCTGAGAAATATAAACTTCTTCATTGATGAATCCATTTAGAAAGGCACTCTTGACATCCATCTGAAGCAATCTGAAACCACTAATACATTCATAAGCTAATAACAATCTAATAGCTTCAAGTCTAGCTGTGGGTGCAAAGGTTTCATCAAAATCTGGCTACTAACCTAGCTTTATTTCTAGTAATAATGTCGTGTTCATCTAATTTGTTTTTGAATACCCACTGTAGACCTCAAATCTTGTCCGCCCTCAAAATAAGAGCAAAAGACCTCCTATTCAAAGATGGACGTAGCCTAAGAAGCCCCTAGGAGAGACTATTAGGCCCCATGTTAGAGTAGGAAGAATTTTTTTTGTACAAAAATAAGGATTTTCGCCTTCAGGAGTCGAGACCACCGTCTCGCTTTTCGGGACCGTCGTCTTGCCATTAACGCAAGTCGAGACCCCCCTCCTGTTTGGCGAGAAGGTCCTCTCGTCACTGGGAAAGTCGATACCGCCGTCTCGCCAAACGAGACGGCGGTCTCGCCACTTATCCAAGTTGAGACCGTCGTCCCGAATGGCGAGACGGCCGTCTCGACCTTGTCAGTTGAGACGGCCGTCTTGACCTGATAGGCGCGAATCCCTATAAATAGTGAGCGCTCCCCCCCTCATTTCACACAGTTCTTCCACTTTCCCTTCAACACTTTCTTCAAATTCTCTTCCTAGAGTCCCTCCGAAGCGTTTCCGGAGTTTCTGAGAGTCTTAGAGAGCTTTTTATAGCGTTTCGAGAGAGTTTTCGGCGTTGTAAGAGCGAAGGGCTGTCAAAACGCACCCTACTTTCAAGAAAATTAATCAAAAGCTTGCCTCGGAGGTTTCTTCATTCTCTCCCTCTCTTTTAATGTCTTTATTTTTATGATTAAATTGTGTAATAGACATTAGGACCATGTAGTCATTATTTTAATTCCGCAAATAAAAGGGTAAAAGCATCTTTTCAAAAGTTTATTTATAAAATAGCTGGCCTATCATAGGGAACCCGAAAGGGGCGTCATAAGGGAACTAACACTTTCCTTACATGTAACTAACTCCCTTACCCAACTCTGGTTTTAACGACCAAAGTTGGTTTTTCGAAAAACCAACGCCTTTTTCCTCCTTTTTCGATGTTTTCGGTAAAAACATCAGTGGCGACTCCATAAGAACCCCTTCAAATTAGTTCTTAGGTTAGCCTGGTTATCGAACAACCTAAGAACACCTTTTCGAAAACCTCGCCCCTAGGTTCAGCCCGGTTATCGGACAACCTAAAGGCGTTGTAAAAACGCGAAAAACGAAAAGTTGGAACCATCGCGTCGCTCCGACCACCTCTTTTTGACGGCGGCGACACCCACTTAGTACCAATTATATTGATATCTTTGGTTTTAGGAACTAATTCCCACACATTATTTCCTTCAAATTGATTAAGTTCATCATGCATGGCATTAATCCAATATTCATCATTTAATGCATCCTTAACAGATTTAGGTTCAATTTGTGAAATAAATGTCATATGATTGCAAAATTGATTAAGAGAATTTCTAGTGGATACTCCCTTATTGATTTGCCCAATCACATTATCTCGAGAAAGATCTCTTAGGACAATCCACTCTTTACGAAGCTCATCCAAGCAATCTTCTTCTTGTTCTTCAACAATTCTTTCTGGTAACAATTCTTTTTGGTGGGTCAACTTTTGTAGGATCAATCAATTGATCATTTTCTTCAACAGTACGTTGTTCTGTATTTCTGGTATGTTTTAACTAATAAAAAATATCAGCTAATTTGTCATCATCTGCAGTACCTGTTGTATTTCTCTACAACACTCGAGGAGACTCATTAAAAACAACATGTACTGATTCTTCAACAGATTTTAGTCTTAAATTATAGACTCTATATGCATGATTGTTAGAAGAATAGCCAAGAAAGATCCCTTTATCAAATTTTCATCAAACTTTCCAATATTTTCTTTCCCATTGTTTAAAACAAAACATGTACATCCAAAAACCCTGAAATAGTTTATGTCAGGTTTTCTTCCTTTGTGAAGTTCATATGGAGTTTTCTTAAGAATGGGTCTTATCAAAACTCTATTCAAAACATGACAAGTAGTTTTTACAGCATTTGCTCAAAATTATTTAGGTAAAGAGTTTTCACAAAGCATTGTTCTAGTAAGTTCCAGAATGGATCTGTTCTTTCTTTCCACAACACCATTCTATTGAGTTCTTGGAGCAAAAAAGTTGTGTTTTATGCCATACTTTTCACAAAATAATTCAAACTTTTCATTTACAAATTCTCCACCATTGTCACTTTGAATAGAAATAATGAAATAACCTTTCTCATTTTGTAAAACCTTGGCAAGATTTTTAAAAGATCTTAAAGAATCTGATTTTGCTTTTAGAAAAATAGTCCATGTAAATCTAGAAAAATCATCAACAATTACCATGATATAAAGATTACCACCTAGGCTTTTGTTTCTTGAAGGACCAACCAAATCTAAGTGGGGCAGTTCCAAAAGTCTACAATTAGAAATGATGTTTTTATTTGAAAAAGATTTTCTATTTTGTTTACCTTTTAAACAAGCTTCACAGATTTTGTCTTTTAGGATTTGAAGCTTAGGAAGTACAAAAACTAAATCTTTAGAAATTAATTTGTCAAGATGATTGAGATGAATATGTGTAAGCCTTCTATGCCATAACCAAGATTCTTCTTCTTTAGTAAGAAGATAACTTTGAGATGAGATAGAATGCTTGATATCTAGCATGAAATGTTGTTTAATCTCTTACCAACCAGCATTACCATATCAGATTTTGGCTCACATATTAGAAAGATTTCTG
>OY731403.1:65085375-65190375 GCA_963425845.1 Sphenostylis stenocarpa | reverse complement strand
GTGGCTTATTATAAAGGAATGGTTTTAGAACCTGAATCCAAGCTAGCTAAAAAGTAGATTGTCCAAGATAAAGTTTTCTATTATGAAAAGGTTTTTGAGATTTTGTTTTTATTTTTTTGTTGTACGATTATGCTATGCAACAAACAAATGCAACAAACAAATGCACAAACAATTCACTCATCTGCGAACAGTGTGATGACATTTTTATCACGAGGTAGGGTTATTCTGCAGAAAAGTGCGTATTCAGGGTGGTTCTAACTATCCTCACCAAAGCTAGGCCCCCAAGGTGCCCCCATTATAGGGTTCCCACTCTTCCAGCCCTCAGACCATGCATGACACTAGGGTCTTGTCAGTCTTTAAGCCAAAAGAGGAAGGTTATCACCTTGAGTGGTGGTTTCCGACCATACCGGTGGGCTCATGGCCATCACTACGACAAATCGTACCTGCCACCCACTCTTTAAGGTTATCTCACTTGCCCACGAGTATAGGGGGAACTATTGTGTGCAAAGGTTTGTGTACAATTGTTTATTTCAAACAATTGCATAAAGTAAACAGACAAAAATTATTAAAGTTAAATAGTAAAGCATGTTATAAAGTCAAGAAAGGGTAAAAGCATAATTTCAAGTTTTTATTTATTTAAACTTGTTCATCACTAAATGGGATCAACTCTCTAGCTTCCCCAGCGGAGTCGCCATCTGTCGCCATCGTCAAAAGAGGCGGTCAGAGCGACGTGATGGCTTTGAATGACTTGCATTTTTTAAAGAAGATGTTCAACACCTTTAGATTGTTCGATAACCGGGCTAGACCTAAAGGTGAGGTTTTCGAAAAGGTTCGATGGAGTCGCGACTAGTGTTTTGACCTTAAACACTGAAAAAGGTGAAAAGGCAGTGGTTTTAGATAAAAACCAACTTTGGCCATTACAACTAGAGCTGGGTAAGGGAGTTAGTTACATGTGGGGAAGGTGTTAGCACCCCACAATGCCCCTTTCAGGTTCCCTATGATGGACTAGCTTATAAAATAAAGACTAAAGAAATCACGCTTTTACCCTTATTATTTCATCTTGCAGAAATTAAATATCTACATGACACTAATATTTAATATACATAGAAGGAAAGCTATAAAGAAAGCAATAAAAGAGAGTATGTGGAAGAAACATCCAAAGCAAGCTTTGTATTAAGTGTTCGAAGATTGAGGATGTTTTTTGGCTATCCCCTCACTCTACAATGTTGCTCACTCCTCTATCGACAGAAGAATTCTAACTACAGAGTGTCTTAAAAGAGCACTCAAACTCTGGAAATGCTTTAGAGAGGTTTCAAGAAGAGTATATGAGGATAGATTCAGATCAAAGTTGTTGAAAATGAGGAGGAGGAGACCCCTATTTATAGGAATTTGTGCCTGTCAGCCTGGGACGGCCGTCTCGACCCTTGTTAGGCGAGATGACCATCTCGCTAGTCGGGACGGCTGTCTCGGGCTTCTGGGAAAAAATTATCTTATTTTCTATGTACAGGAAGTCCTCCTATCCTAATTATGGAGTCTAAAGGTTTTGCCTATTCAAATGGAGGTCTTCTGACTTTATTGTGAAGTCGAGCAAGATTTGAGGTCTACATTCCTCAGCAATCCTTCTCTAGTGGATGCAGTTGTGGAGGAGATATCCCTGATTGATCCCACTTCTCTCCCACCATGACTTAAGGAGTTCTCTTTTTCCTTCTTCTCTTTACTTTTCCTACACTTGTCTAATTCTTAAAGTGCTTTGCTTACCTGATCTTGTGTTTGTGCTACATTGGGACAATGTGTTGTTTATGTGTGGGGGGGAGACTAGTTTAGGTGTAGTAATTTAGGTTTATGTTTTATGTACAATTTTGCATGTCTCTTTTTTATCTCTGGGTTTTGTTTAGGTTATGGGCACTTTCTTCACTCTTGGATAGGAGTTGCTTTACGCTTTTTGGATTGAAATCCCTGTTTTTCTCTACTTGTTAAGATGGTTATGATGTTGGAGAGGTTGAATTGAATGCGACAATCTTACCCTTTGTGAGGAATTGAGCCACTATTTGTTCTTTCTTGTGTGTTATGCCTCTTGATTGCTTGCGCAGTAGCCTTGGCTTGACTCTGATTGATACTTCTTGGTTCACATGCATGTTTGGAGATGATTAAGGCATTTTTGTTCTGATTAGCCTCTAGCCAAATGAGCCTACCTTGAATTAATTCCTTTGATAGCCCCTTTGAGCCTATGTTTCTCTTTATTTCTTTTGAAGCTCATTAAAATCCTTTAGTGAAAAACCATGATTACCTTAACCTTAGGGATTTTTGGAGCTTTGGAATTGTTTTGGGAATAATTGAATAAGTGTAGGGGCGTATTTCTATTTCATTGGATGATATACTAGCTATTTGGTTCCTTATTATACAATTTATGTAATTTTGTTTTCTGCTTTAAAAAAAAACATGAAATTTATAAAGAAATTCAAAAGAAAGAAAAGTTGTGGTTGAGGCAAATGCAATAGTGGAGGTTTTATATTAGAGGTTTGTTAGAGGTTTTTGGGCATGCTTCTAGTGCTTATTTTTTACTTATTCCCCATTGCTCCTCTAGTTCCTCTGGTTAATAGCTACTTATCCCATATGATATCCTCTACCTTGTCCCTACCCCCATTACAACCTGAAAAGACCTTTTGATCTTTTTGTGCATGTGTGTTGGGTGTTGAGTTTAGAGGCTTGCCAAGTCTATCTATTGTTTGATTTTCTTGAGTGTTTTGAGAGTATACAGTAGCCTAGACACATGAGAGATACAGTGCATCTTGTAAGGTTTTGTTGCTTTGATTCACCTTTTGAACTGATTGACCTCTTGCCATGTTTTGAAATGCTTGGATGATTCCCATGAGTATCTAGTTTCTCTGACTCTTTGTGTGTTGGATGTTGTCTACTCCTTTCTTTTCCCAAGATACATTAAGGATTGTGTAAATTTGTTTGTATTTTATGTGCCTTCTTGCTCCTGCTCCTTTTTGTTGTGTCACTCTCTTCGATGTCTTTGGAATTGCTCCTTGCTTTGCTTCTTGATTTTTCCCGACAGTGCAAAAGGCTAAGTGTGGGGGAATTAGAGCCATTATTTTCCTGCATTTTCTTGACTTTTTGTACCTATCTTAATCATTGCATTGTGCTTAATTGTCTATTATTAGTGCATTTTCAATTATTAGGCTTCATTGGACTGATAATTCTATTTATTAATTAATTGCAGGTTTCATTGGGTTGTAGTTTAGTTCAACCTCAGTTTTGTATTTCAATTTCTGCATTTTTATTTTGTTTGCAAAGTTTTGCTATTCTACTGTTCCATCTTGTATTGTTATTGTAATTTCGTGTTAATGGACAACTAAACCTAGAGGGTGGGGTCCTTGAAGGATTGCAATCTCTATTGAGAGGTTCTCTGCACTTAATGTCCAGTTTAGTTCCTTGTTGTTGATTCTCTGCACTGGATCATTAAACGTAAGTCATGCTTAATGAATTCGGGTTTATTGTATCCAGTACCATGAGTTGCTTAATCTTGTGGGGAGAATTGATCACTTACATGTTTGCTTAATTTGTGTAAGGATGGAGTAAGCTGGATAGATTTTATATTATGAACCAATGACATCAGAGATGCATTCTATTAAGGGCCTAATCTATTTTAATCTGCATTTATACAAGTTGTTGTTGTTCTATTTCATTTAATTTGATAAATACCAAACCCCCCCCCCCCATTACATCTTTAAACCATTTGATAGAAAGAAACGGTCCTTGGGAGACGACCTAGGAGTCACTTCCTAGTACTACATTTATGTTGTTTATTTGACCGGATACGGTTCCGACCAATTACAAAGGAATTTAGAAGAATGGCTAGCCAAGATTTGCTACATTATATGGGCTTCAACAATCATGTCTATGATATCTGCCCCCCTAGTTCTCCTAGTTGTTTCAGTCGAGATGCTCGAGCCCGGAGTGAAAACTATACAAAGTTTCCTACTTCTGGAAGGATGTTACATTAGCCACCATTTGGTTTTCGACTAAGATAACCATTGCTCTTAAGTGATTTTTTTTTGAAACCTCTAACTTTTACCTAGGACGTATCCTAGCGAGGAATATGGACCCTAACTTTTGCTTAGGATTCCCTTTGCGGGTTTTCATTCTAGCAGGTCTTGAGCAATGCCTTCAAGCATAATACTTCTTCACCGCATTGGAATTGACCGGGTGTCAAAGTTCCTCTCCATCCATGTCGGTGAGGATAAGAGCTCCTCCCGAAAAAGCTCGCTTGACCACGAAGGGCCATTCATAATTTGATCGATGTTGTACTCGGTCAAATAATTAAAACAAATAAATGTAGTACTAGAAAGCTTTCCTAGGTCGTCTCCCAAAGACCACGAATTCCTATCAAAACTTTTCAATTTTTTGAATTAGAACATAAATAAAAGGGAGATTTTTCAGATTTAAAATATTAGATGAACCAGAACAAAAATAGATTATAAAAATGCGGATTAAAAACACATTAGAATGCAATTGATTTACTGATTCCAATGCAATGTCACTTATCCTAGGTTATGAAATTAATTCGAAATTAACCAACTAAGCGAAGATAAATCGCAAATTATATTCCAATTCGAAATTAATCAACTAAGCGAAGATTAATCCTAAATTAGCTTTAACCCTTATTCCAATATGAAATTAATCAACTAAGCGAATATTAACCCCAAATTATGCTCATGCAATTATGCATTGCATACATCACATAATCTCATCTCTACCACAGAATTTAGCAAACTGTGATATTAGTTTCGGTTTATTAAGCATAAACAGATTATAATTCAACACTGAGATTAAGAGATGAAGAGTTAAGAGAAAAAACGCAATAGAGGAACAAAACCTCAAAGATCTACTGCATTCTCCTCAGAAAATCAATATAAAGATTTATCTATCCATGGAAAATCGAAAACGCAGAAGAGACATATGCAGGGTAGATTCCGTAGTGAATTTTCGACTTCAATTTTGGCCACCTTCCGATTAGAATTTAACACTTGCCTCTTAGCTTTACAATGCACTTTGAATCACCCAATTTGAAGTGTTGTAGCTCTAGATATGTCCTTCTAACTGGGAAAAGGTCGACTACGCGATGCGGCTACGCATTTTTCCTTGGTGTCTTTGATGTGTGGCTGCCTCTCCTTTATATGGATAACCCTAACCCTAATCTTAATATAGGTTTGGATCCAACTGGCCCACAAAACACATCATAAAAAAAAAACAAAAAAAAAACTGATTCTATTGGATAGTTGGCATGACATCTAGCCCAATCTTCCAAGCTCAAAATTTCTTTAAACTGTCTTGAAAATAATAATGAGTAAAAATTTGATCAAATAGATCCAAATTAATTAAAATCTGAATTATTGTCCCAATGAAGCCCAATTAATAAAAATTCACTAATAATATAAAGTTAAGCCCAAAACACTAATTAAAATAAGTATAGAAAGGTAAGAAAATATGGGAATATAATGACTCATCACTTGACCACAAATGACCCTTCATAATTTGCTGCCCATTTTCCAACTCTATCTTTCTGGGCCGGAAGCAATTTCTTTACCACTAAATCCCCCTCGCAATAAGTATGGGGGTTGACCTTTTTGTCGTAAGTCATTTTGATCTTCTTTTGATAGGCTTGTCCATGACATATGGCGGCCAACCATTTTTCTTCGATTAGGTTCAACTTATCGTATTGGCTTTGGACCAATTCAACTTCTGTTAATTTTGCTTCCATGATAACTCCCAGGGAAGGTATTTCAACCTCTATTGGAAGTATGACCTCATGCCATATACAAGGGAGAATGGAATAGCTCCTGTGGAGGTCCGCACGGAAGTTCTATAACCATGAAGGCCAAAGGGCAACATTTCATGTCAATCCTTATAGGTTTTGACCATCTTTTGGATGATCTTCTTGATGTTCTTATTGGCTGGTAGGGAGATGAATTGTGATGCTGAATCTTGAAGTCTTGGCATAATTCTTCCATCATCTTGTTGTTCAAATTGGTCCCATTATTAGTAATGAGACAATGAGGGAAGCCATACCAACACAGGATATTTCTCTTGATGAATGTGGTTACCACTTTCTTGGTCATATGAGTATAAGACACTGCTTGCACCCATTTAGTAACGTAGTCAATGGCCACCAAGATGAAGTGATGACCATTGGATGCTTTAAGTTCGATAGGTCCAATAACATCCATGCCCCACATATCAAATGGCCATGGCATAGCCAAATTTTTGAGAGGTGCTGGTGGACATGAACATTGTCGGCGTAGACTTGGCACTTGTGACATCTTTTGGCATATTAGTAACAATCACCTTCCATCGTGGACTAAAAGTATCCTGTCCTAAGGATGTTCTTTACCATGATATGCCCTGACATATGAGTCCCGAAGGTTCCTTCATGGACTTCTCTCATTAGAGTTTGAGCTTCTTCCCGATGCACACACCTTAACAGGGTGGAATCAAAATTTTTCTTGTAGAGGGTTTCTCCTATTAGCGTGAATCTCACGACCCTCTTTCGAATGGTCCTTTTGTCGTTGTCACTAATTCCCTCGGGATATTCACCCTTCATAAGGTATCGCCTTATGTCATGATACCAAGGGGATTTATCTTCCTCGCTATCTACTGCCATGCAAAAGGCTTGTTTATCCTGCAGCCTGATGTGGATGATAGGCATTTCATGTTCTTGATCCAAGGAGAACATGGATGATAGAGTAGCAAGGGCGTCTGCAAACTGGTTGTCTTCCTGAGGAATGTACTCAAAAGGGACGTTTTCCATCCTCGAAACTAAATTATGAATATACTCTAGATACGAGATCAATTTGGAATTCCTGGTTTCCCATTCACCCTTGTGTTGGTAGATAACAAGGGATGAGTCACCGAACACTTTGAGTTTGGTTACCCTGTGATCTAGAGCTGCTTGGATACCCAAGGAACAGACTTCATACTCGGCCATATTATTCTTGCAATTGAAGTTCAACCTGGCCATTACTGGGATATATTTCTTTTCGGGAGATGTTAAAACAGTTCCAATCCCATGTCCAAGCATGTTCGAGGCTCCATCAAAGAACATGATCTATGCATCATCTCTGGGTTCTTCGTGTTGAATATTCATGATATGCTCATCCAGAAAGTCGTCTTGCAGGGATTGATATTCATTTGTTGAACCGTGCGCTAGGTCGTCTGCCAGAGGACTACCTTTGATAGCTTTTTGAGTGACATGAACGATGTCAAACTCTGAAAGGAGCACTTGCCACCTATCTATCCTTCCAATCAAGATGGTTTTTTCGAACAGATACTTGATTGGGTCCATTTTGAAAACCAGCCAAGTCGTATGCCTAACCATATATTGTCAGAGACGTTGAGTTGCCCACACCAATGCACAACACGTCTTTTCAAGTGGTGTATAACGGGTCTCATAGTCTAAGAATTTCTTACTGAGATAATATATGGCTTGCTCCTTTCTCCCCATCTCATCTTGTTGACCGAGTACACATCCCATAGACTCTTCAAGTACTGACAAATAGAGGATCAAAGATTTTCCTTTAACAGGTGGCACCAATACTGGTGGATTGGTCAAGCACACTTTAATCTTTTCAAAGGCTTGTTGGCACTCCTCATTCCAAACTGTCGGTTGATTTTTGCGCAACAACTTGAAGATGGGTGCACACTTGTCTGTTAGTTGTGCGATGAACCTTGCTATGTAATTTATTCGACCCAAAAACCCTATGATTTCCTTTTTTGTTTTTGGTGGGGACATTTCCAAAATTGCCTTTGTTTTATCGGGATCTACCTTGATTCCCTTTTTGCTGACGATGAACCCCAAAAGTTTACCCGACCGTACTCCAAAAGTACACTTAGCTGGGTTTAGCTTAAGTTGATACTTTCGAAGTCAATTGAATAACATCTTCAAATATTGAATGTGGCCCATCTCATTTTTGGACTTGGTAATCATGCCATCCATGTACACTTCAATTTTTTTGTGGATCATATCATGGAATAACGTTAGCATGGCTCTTTGACAGGTAGTCCCCACATTCTTGAGTCCAAAAGGCATTACTCTATAACAAAATGTCCCCCACGGTGTGATAAAGGAGGTCTTTTATCTGTCTTCGACAGCCAACTTAATTTGGTTGTACCCCGCATATCCATCCATGAAAGAATAGAGTGTGTTTGTGGCAGTGTGATCTACCAACATATCAATGTGTGGTAAGGGGAAATCATCCTTTGGACTTGCACGATTTAAATCCCTATAATCCACACACACTTTGATCTTTCCATTCTTTTTAATGACTGGCACAATGTTGGCTAGCCACTCGGGGTATTTGGACACGATTAAGAAGTTGGCATCCAACTATTTTTGCACTTCCTCCTTAATCTTTAAGGACCATTCGGGTTTTACTCTTCTGAATTTATGCTTTACCGGCCGAAATCCCTCGTTTAACGGTAACGATGCTCTACAATGCTTGTATCAAGCCCTGACATGTCATGGTAAGAACATGCAAATATGTTGTCATTGATTTGGGCACCAATACTTATTTACCTCTTATCATCTCCTTGCCCCAAATCAATGACCATAGTTTCTTCCTGATATGGCTGCATAAATCGAGCTTCTTTTTCCAGCAGCCTTTGCATGTCCGGGGAGACGGTCCCCTCCTCACTGTCGGACCCAATCCATTCGCCTTTGGCTTTTGGATCCCACAGAGAGTCATCAATCACATACATGATTGTTTATTAAGGTTCTATTTAGGTTTAGATTTTATTATCAATTTTTTTGAAAGAATAATAAGGTAGAAAAGAATGAAAAAGAATATGAATGCTATGAAAAATGCCTCATTATATTGATAAAAAAAAATTTTTACAAATCCCTTTTAATCGAAGATCTCGCGGCCATGGGCGGGGACCGCGAGAGGTACACAGGAAGCTAAAAAACAAAAGAAAACAAGAGGAGCCCTACTCAGCTGGTCTTCCCCGTCCAACCCTACTACTCTGGTTGTGACAGAGGCTTGGAGTCCACATTAGGAGAAAGAGCATCGAAGGTGATCCACCTGGCATCCAAAAGCTCTTGAACCTTATAGTTGAAGGTCAAGAAATTCTCTACCGAATGCCCAGGAGCGCCTGAATGGTAATCACATTTCTCATTAGGCTTATACCACTTAGGGTAGGGTGGCTCCATCTTTCTTGGAGGAACACACACCAAAAGCTTGGCCTCTATCAGCTTTGGCAGCAGACTCCTATAGGAGGCTGCGAGGGGAGTAAATTTCCTCTCCTATTTGAGTGGCTGCCTAGCTGGTTGCGGAGAGGAAGGAGTAGCAAGGTTAATGGCATGCACGCTTCCCTCCTTCTTCTTGCTGAATGGCTTCTTGAATGATGCGTTAGATGAGGAAGGTTGTGCAATCCTTCCACTCTTTAGTCCCTGCTCTACTCTCTCGCCAATGGTCACCACATCCGCAAAAAGGGTTGACGTGTTCCCTATCATCTTATCATAGTAGGGACCCGTTAACGAGTTTATAAACATGGACACGATTTTCTTGTTCGACAACGGGGGCTCTACATGGGCGGCCAACTCCCTCCAATGTTGAGCATACGCCTTGAAGGATTCATCGTCTCTCTTGCTTAAGGCTTGTAAATCCGACCTATCCGGAGTTAGGTCGATGTTATATTTGTAGCGATGAAGGAAGGCGTCTGCTAGCTGTTTCCAGGTTTGAACTTATCTCCCTTCAAGTTGCATATACCAGTTAAAGGTCGAATCAACCAAGCTTTCCTAAAACTAGTGGATCAGGAGTTCCTCGTTATTGGCATATGGAGTCATCTTACGGTATTGCATTGTAAGATGGCTCTTGGGACAAGTCATCCCCATGTACTTGGGGAAATCTGGAACCTTGAATTTGGGGGGGAAAATAGATATTCTTGACGAGGCACATGTTAGCCACCTCTTTCACATCAAAACTATGTCCCTCCATAGCCCACAATCTCTCTTCAAGGGCAGAAATTTGTTGCTTGGAGACCTCGGGGGGATGGATGAGGAATGCTCTGCTGTTGGGCTATGCATGAACTCCCTGTTCATGCACATGGATGGGTTCCTCATCTTCCTCGTGGTGAGAGGCATGGTCACTGTGAGGACCCTCTTTGTGAAGATGTTGTTGGCGCATCATCTCCATTAATTGCACCATCTGCTCCTTCATGGAGTTAAGCTCAACTGTCAGCAGTGAGGATAGGAAGAAGACCAGCCACTTTCTAGTATGCACATGAATTAAAAATTTTTATTTGAAATGAATGATTAGTGTGAGATGGATATGCCTTAAGACAATGGCTTTGGTATCCTCCTTAAATCATACGCTTCATGGAGCATCACACCCACTTCAGTGTAATGGTTCCTTCCCGATCATGGATTGACAAGTATAACGAAGGTTACCACACCTTAGCACACTTGCCCCTTCCTTGTCATAGATTGACAAGTATAACGAAGGTTACAAATGCACTTAGGTCTCTTTTGCTTTTGTCTTAAGGATATCTAGTACCCCTAGAATGAATGTATTTATGCATGAGAGACTTTACTAAGATGATGTGTATGCATACTTTCCTTATGCATTTATTTTCTCTCTTATTTTTACCACTCTTGAAGATGAGGGTAGGAATGATTTGACTTTGTTAAAATCTTTTAATTATATTTTGTTATTATTTATGTTTTTTTTAACCCTTTATCTCTTTTGTAGGTCAACGTGGCTACTTAACTTTCAAAGACCCTAAAACTAGGCTAGCTTAAATGAAGACTGTCCGCGATAAAGTTGGTTATAAAAAAAAGTTTTTGTTTGTTTTTATGACTCCTTATCTCTTCTGTTAGTCAACATGGCTACTTAGCTTTCAAAGAACCTGAAACCAGGCTAGCTTAAATGAAGACTATCCGAGATAAGGTTGGTCATAGTAGAAAGGTTTTTTATATTTTTTGTGCTTTGAAGAATTTCTATTTTTTTTAGCTGTTGTATGATTATGCTATGAAACAAACAAAATAAAACAAACATATGCACAAACAATTCACTCATCCACGAACAGAGCGATGACATTTAATTACGAGGTAGGGCTATCCTACAGAAAAGTGCATTGCCAAACGTAGGTTCTAACTGTTCTCACAAAGGCCAGGTCCCCAAGGCACCCCCATTATAGGGTTCCCACGGTCTCTCAGCCCTCAAACCATGCATGGCTCAAGGCCTTGTCGACGTCCTACAGACTGAGAGAGGAGGGTTATCACCTTGAGTGGTGGTTTCCGACAACGACCTGTTGGCACTAAGGCCATTACCACAGCCGACTGTACATGCCACCAATGCCTATGGTTATTTGCTCTTGCCCCCGGGTATAGAGGGATTGTTATGTGCAAGGGTTGTGTACAATTTTTATTTCAAACAAGTGCAAAAAATAAACATACAACAATTATTAAAGTCATACAGATAAATCATGCTATACAAACAAAGAAGGGTAAAGGCATAATTTCAAATCTTTTATTTTATATTGAATTAATCCATTACTAAATGGGATCAACTCTCTAGGCTTTCCCAGTGAAGTCACCATCTGTCGCTGCCGTCCCCTCCCCTAAGGGAGGGAAACCAAAAAAGGCAAACGGTCGCGATGCAATGGTTTGTGACTCGTGTTTACATAAAATAAATTTGGTCATCACTTTTAGGATGCTCGATAACCGAGCTACCCTTAAAAGTGAGGTTTTCGTAAAAAGGGGTTCTTAAGGAGTCGCCACCAATGTTTTAAACATAAACATTGGAAAAGGATAAAAAAAGAAGGCGTTGGTTTTAAGAAAACCAACTTTGGCCATTATAACCAAAGTTGGGTAAGGGAGTTAGTTACGTGTGGGGAAGGTGTTAGCACCCTACAATGCCCCTTTCGGGTTCCCTATGATGGATTAATTCTAAAAGTAAAGATATAGAAATTATACTTTTACCCTATTTATGTACTTGCAACATTTAAATAAATATCTATATGGACCTAATTTTTAATGCACACAGAGGAAAGCGATAGAAGGAAAGCAATAAAAGAAAAGGAATGAAAGAAGAACCTCCGAAGCAAGCTTTCTATAAATCTTCAAACTTGAGGACACTTTTTGACAGTTCCCTCGCTCTACAAGAACGCTCCTCCCTCGAACAATAAAATTACTAAACTCCCAAGACCTGAATGTCTCAAAAGGAGACTTCCTTAACCGATTTTGCTTAAGTGGACTATCGAAAAGACTACTCGGACCTCTAGAACAGTGCAAAAATGCCCAGAAGTGTCTCAAAATATGAGAGAGTTGTGAGAAGGTGTGTGCAATGGTGAGGAATAGTGTCCTATTTATAGGCTCGCTCACCCAGGAGGTCGGGACGGTCGTCCCGAATTTTGTCAGGCAGGACAACCGTCTGAGAATATGGGACGGTCATCCCAAGCTTCCAAAGAGGGTGGGACGACTGTCTGGAATTTGGGATGACCGTCCCGACTCCTCTTACAAAATTTCTATTTGTTTTTTTAATTTTCTAAAAACCCTCCTTCTCTTAAATAGAGCCTAGAAAACACTACTAGGGGCCTAATGAGGTCTTGTCCATCTTTGAAACAGAGGATTTCGAAGCTTTGTGTATGACCGGGCAAGATTTGGGGTCTACAATGGCAAGTCCCTACATTCCCTAGAGATGATTTTGATAATGATTCAAGTCAACAACATTCAAGACTCAAGCAAGCCCAAGATGAAGCCTGAAGACTAGATATACATTCTGAAAAAGATGATGATTTAAGCAAGCCCAAGATGAAGCATGTGGACTAGATAGAGTCTTAGAATACTGGACATGGAGGTACAAGTTGATGAAGTGGTATTATGCATAAACCTCCAAAGCACAAGTGTGATAAAATTTTGTAACATGACATTTTTTACTGTCATAATCAATTATGATGCATCAGAAATAGAAAAATGATTTTCTCTTTGTCATAATCGATTATATTGGTAACATAATCGATTATGGTAGTTCAAATTTGAAAAATATATCTGTTTTGAAGAATAAATGTTTTTTAATACATCCTGATTTTTCTCTACAAAAGTATTAATGACCAACAACTATTTTTTATGTTATTTTCCTATTTAAATGAGTTTTGATGAAAAATAAAAAATACACAATTACAGAATTCGAAAATTCAATTTACATTCAATTAGTTTTGAGAAAAGAATTCTGAGCAAGTCAATAGAGCACTTTTAGCTTTTCTGAGAAAACTTATTCATACTACCACTTGTGCTTTCACTGTCAATCACACTGTGTTCTTGGAGTTATCATTCTACAGGCTTCTACAATTTGTTGTCTCTATTACCCAGGTGTGACTGTTCTTATTTTATTACCTTCATCCTTTGTGGGCTTAGGTGATTGTTGTTAAATTCCCTGTTTAGGGTTTAAGCCATTATTGTTATTCTGTTGTATTTCTTTGGGTTTCCTGTGTGGAAACTCTTCATCCCTTTCATTTGTTCAGGGAGGTTTTGTTAGAAAAGTAGTTTTAGATCAAGAGGGGGGGTGAATTGATCTTTGAAAGTTTTTTGCAAATAACAGATTATCTATTTGTAAAAATAAGATTTCAGATCTGTTCTTGAATCACAAAGCAAGCAATAAAAAATAAACGCAGCATTAGAATTAAAAGAGGAGAAAGGTTTAGAAAGATATCACCGGTGTTTATACTGGTTCACCCAATACCAGGGCTACGTCCAGTCTCCAGCCAAATTCCAGCTGGGTTCCACTAGATCAAATGTTTTACAGATTACAATCTTACACTTAATCTACCACAAGAACCACAATTCCAGTTCCTGCACCTAACCTTTCACCAAGAACCAAATTCCAGTTCTTGACAACCTCTACAACCAAATTCCAACTGCAGAGAAACCAGTGCCCACAATTCCAGGCACCAAACAATACAAAAAGAATGTAAAGAATTGAAAAGAAGAAACTAGAATGCTCAAACCAGTTTTATGCAATTCTGCAGTGTGTTTCTTCTTCAAAAGAAAGCAATTTGCCTCAAGAAAGAATTTCAAAGAACTTCACAAAAACTGGCGCGAATCTTTCTTGAAAGAGTGCTAAAGTTTGCTTGCTTGATTGCTAAAGATTGATGTTCAATTGTTGTGTTTAAAATGTTCAAGTCAAACTGTTTTTATAGAAGATTTTCAAAACTGCTGGTTTAATCAATCTGTTAAAAGTGTAGTTTTAATATGTTAAAACTTCTTTTAATCCATTAAAGCGTTCTTGATTATTTAACAGATTTGTTTTAACTGATACGACAACGTTTGTATCAATTAAAACTCTTTACAAAAAATCTTCTAATTTGATTTAATCGATTGTTTCGTGTTTCAATCGATTAATATACTGCAAAACTTTATTGTAAAATTTTCCAAGTGATTTTAACTGATAAAAATAAGTTTTAATCGATTAAAACACTGTGTAGAAATTTTCTAAGTTGTTTTAATCGATTGAAACGTGTTTTAATCGATTGAAAAATCTCTGATCGGTCATAACTCAATTCTGATCGATCATATCTGATTCTGATCGGTCATAACTCAATTCTGATCGATCATATCTGATTCTGATTGGTCATAATTGCATTCTGATCGATCATCCTGAATGTTAAGTGGATTTAATCGATTAAAACCAAGTTGTATTGATTAAAATACTGCAAGAACACTTCTCTTAACTTTTTAAGTGATTTTAATCGGTTATGTCGAAGCTTTATCAGTTAAAACACTGACAGAAGGTTTTCAAAACTTTCTTTAATGAAAACAACCGGTTATTTCGAAATTATATCAGTTAAAGACTTGTTTAAAAAAACTTTTGTTAAAATACTTTGTTTTTAACTGCTTAAACGGTTTTAGAGGCATTTTGCAAAATCTTTTAAGTGAAGAAACCACATGCAGCAGAAAAGATAAAAATGATTATACCTAAGCATAGCTGCGGACACACTAATCTCTCTATTCTTTTATCTAAGTGACTGTTGACCGCTACAAAGTTGACTTTGACTTTATCTTTCACTTCATCAAATCAACAGGATCTTTGTCAGAGTATTTCAATAAGATCTTCATCACTTTCAGTCTCCCGCTATTTAATGAAGACAAACACCACTTTGAAAAATAACTCTGCAAAAGAAGTCACTTGATAAAACAAATTAGTGAGAAATAAAAAATTAATTATTTTCCTATTTCTCCCCCTAAATTGTTGCTTCCTAAATAAAGAATTATTTCTAATCAAAAGTAAAACAACTAAAGCAACTATTCTCCCCCTTTTGACTTCATAAAAAAAAAATAGGGAACAGAAGAGAAACAATGCAAATGTATGTAATAAGTTTGAGATTTTGAAAATTTGAGAAAAAAAAATGAATACGATATCTTACTCATGTAAAGATCAATCAAAGTTGATTCAAACTTATCTTCATTATCACGTTTGTAATGAATACAATTAATATGTGTAAAGATAAGGGAATCACGCTTTAGTAGCATGTTACAAGAACAACCATTAACTAAAGCTTTTAATTTTTCTTTCCAGAATAAAAATCAATTAAAAACAGAACAAAATCGATTAAAAAGTTATTGTTTAATGATTTTAATCGATTGAAATAAAGGTTTAATCGATTAAAATAGTGAAGGACTTCGAAAGTATGAAACATAAGTGTATTTAATCGATTAATTCGACATTTAATCGATTAAAATAGTAAAGAAAAAATGTTGTATAAATTCTTTTAATCGATTTAAAAGATTTTTTATTGATTAAAACAACCAGATTTGCAACCTAAGTAATGTTTGATGCATCTAAAATGCCTAATTCAGTGCGAATTTTGAAAAACCGATCACGAGCAAGAGGTTTTGTAAAAATATCTGCTAGTTGTTTTTCAGTTTCTATAAAGAAGATTTCGCAATCACCTTTCAAAACATGATCTCTAATGAAATGATGTCTTATTTCTATATGCTTTGTCCTAGAATGTTGGATTGGATTTTTAGTTAACATAATGGCACTAGTATTATCACACAAGAGAGGAATTTTTCTGAGAATTAAACCATAATCCTCAAGTTGTTGTTTGATCCAAAGAGATTGAGCACAACAGCTCCCAGCTGCAATGTATTCTGCTTCAGCTGTAGAAAGAGCAACACATGACTGCTTTTTGCTGTGCCAAGAAATTAGACTACTTCCAAGGAGATGACAGGTGCCACTGATGCTTTTCCTATCAAGCTTACAACCTGCAAAATCAGCTTTAATTGCATATGTCCCCTTGACTGAGAACACGGGCACAAATTCTTGTACAGTGGGTGCATCAGCTAAACTGTTCTTGGAAGATGTTTGACTTGGTCAAACAATATTTAAAAGCATTATGCAGATTTTGATTACCATAAAAACTTGGGATTTTGATTTTGATTTGCTTACCAATTTTCAATTGGATGTTATAAAACTAATTTTCAGAACCAAATTGGTCGATTAACCAACTAATTAACCTATTAATTTGATCTTTAATACTAGGTTTGAAAATCCTACAGTGAAATAATCGATTAATTCATAAAGGAATCGATTAGTCTTGTACAGGATGAAATTAATAAACTGATAACAGAATTTAAATCGATTAAAACGAAAAAGAATCGATTAATTTTGACATCTTAGTGTTTTTAGTTGATATAAATTCTTTTTAATCGATTAAAACAGCTAGACTCAAATCCTGAGAACATTTTAATCGATTAATTCGCATTTCAATCGATTAAAACGGTACGGACAGATTTTCTGATATCCTCTGTAAGTTATTTTAATCGATT
This sequence comes from Sphenostylis stenocarpa, assembly GCA_963425845.1. NCBI lineage: Eukaryota > Viridiplantae > Streptophyta > Magnoliopsida > Fabales > Fabaceae > Sphenostylis > Sphenostylis stenocarpa. Next base: position 65,173,547 of record OY731403.1, on the reverse strand, counting down.
AATACTGTTTTATATCAATTAAAACAATCAGTTTATGAAAGCAGAACCTGATTTGCTGTTTTGAATACCAAGGGACTCCCAGATTTTGTTCCTGCAAAACAAATTTAACATGTTTCTGGTACCCTTTATAATTACTGGGTCCAATCAGGTTATTTGAAATGACTTTGACTTTGGAATCCATTTCATTCTACCTTTAGGAATAACATACTTTTTAATTCTACAGTATTTTACTGAATGACCTCTTTTCATGCAGTAAAAACATTTAATCACAGAGTATGATTTCCTATCTACATTTGTTTTTCTGAATTTCATCATAGATTTAAATCCTATTCCAGATTTGTCAAAAATTAGTTTTTGTGACCCAAGTAAAACGTCAAGATTAACTTGACCTTGTGTAAATCTTGAAACGGTTTGTGATAAAAAATCAATTTTCTTTTGTAATTCTGAACAATTATTACAGGGTTTATTACATGCACAATCAGAATTATCATGAATTAATTTTAAGAAATCACAATCAGTTTCATCTTCAAGAATTCTCTTTTCAAGAGAGTCTACTTTATTTACTAGCCAATTATTCAATCCTTTTAGCCTATCATTTTCTTTTTGTAGTTTCTTAGCCTCTTCATGCATTTCATTAAATGCTTCTTGTAATGAATTATAATTCACTAAATTTGAAGAAGAATTAGAACTTACACTTGCTGGATTGAAGGTTTTGATTTGCCATTAGACACAGGTTGGCTTCTTCATTGTCGAGATTGTCTGTTGAAGAAGTGTCATTGTTATCCCATGCTACGTAGGCTCTTCTTTTGACTTTCTCTTCTTTCTTGTCATTATATTTGTTCTTTTACAGGCACTCCATTCTTACATGGCCACACTTACCACAGCCATAGCATTTAAAGTTAGAAGAATCAGTTTTTTTCTCATACCTTTTATGTTTTTCCTTCTCTTGAATCTTTTTCTTGAGAAACTTGTTGAATTTTCTGACGAGAAGTCCAAGATTCTCACTTTCCTCCTCAGATTCTTGATTTCTTTCTTCAACTTTGAGTGCTATACTTCTGCTTTTCTTCTCAGAGACTTCTTGTTCATTAAATCCGTTAATTTCCATTTCATGTTCTCTGAGTTTGCCAAACAGAGAAGCTGTTGTCATGACGGACAAATCCTTTGACTCTGAAATTGCTGTGACCTTTGGCTGCCATGACCTCTCAAGGCATTTCATGACTTTAATATTTAATTCTTTTTTGTCAAAGGTTTTACCTAGGCCCATTAGATGATTAATGATGTGAGTGAATCGCTTATGCACGTCTGCAATGCTTTCACCATTTTGCATTTTGAACAACTCATATTCTCTTATGAGAGTATGCTTTCTGGCTCTCTTTACATCTGCTATCCCTTCATGAGTAACCTCAAGAACATCCCACATCTCCTTGGCAGATTTGCATTGGGAGACCCTGAAAAACTCATCCATGTTAAGTGCAGAAGTAATTATATTTTTAGCAGTGCAATCATTTTGAACTTTTTTCTTTTCCTCATCATTTAGACTGGACCATTCTTTTTCTATAATTAAAGGGCCATTAGTAATTACATCCCAAACATTTCTATCAATAGACTCAATAAAGATCTTCATCCTAATTTTCCAAAAAGGATAATATGTTCCACAAAACAGTGGAGGTCTGTTAATAGAAGCTCCCTCAGAAAACGGTAATATGTTTTCAGCCATGGATCGAAGAACTTGAATAACTTTCAAGCACCTCGCTCTGATGCCAATTGTTAGAAAAGTAGTTTTAGATCAAGAGGGGGGGTGAATTGATCTTTGAAAGTTTTTCGCAAATAACAGATTATCTATTTGTAAAAATAAGATTTCAGATCTGTTCTTGAATCACAAAGCAAGCAATCAAAAATAAACGCAGCAACAGAATTAAAAGAGGAGAAAGGTTTAGAAAGATATCACCGGTGTTTATACTGGTTCACCCAATACCAGGGCTACGTCCAGTCTCCAGCCAAATTCCAGCTGGGTTCCACTAGATCAAATGTTTTACAGATTACAATCTTACACTTAATCTACCACAAGAACCACAATTCCAGTTCCTGCACCTAACCTTTCACCAAGAACCAAATTCCAGTTCTTGACAACCTCTACAACCAAATTCCAGCTGTAGAGAAACCAGTGCCCACAATTCCAGGCACCAAACAATACAAAAAGAATGTAAAGAATTGAAAAGAAGAAACTAGAATGCTCAAACCAGTTTTATGCAATTCTGCAGTGTGTTTCTTCTTCAAAAGAAAGCAATTTGCCTCAAGAAAGAATTTCAAAGAACTTCACAAAAACTGGCGTGAATCTTTCTTGAAAGAGTGCTAAAGTTTTCTTGCTTGATTGCTAAAGATTGATGTTCAATTGTTGTGTTTAAAATGTTCAAGCCAAACTGTTTTTATAGAAGATTTTCAAAACTACTTGGTTTAATCAATCTGTTAAAAAATCTTTTAATCTGTTAAAAGTGTAGTTTTAATCGTTAAAAGTGTAGTTTTAATCGTTAAAACTTCTTTTAATCCATTAAAGCGTTCTTGATTATTTAACAGATTTGTTTTAACTGATACGACAATGTTTGTATCAATTAAAACTCTTTACAAAAAATCTTCTAATTTGATTTAATCAATTGTTTCGTGTTTCAATCGATTAATATACTGCAAAACTTTATTGTAAAATTTTCCAAGTGATTTTAACTGATAAAACTAAGTTTTAATCGATTAAAACGCTGTGTAGAAATTTTCTAAGTTGTTTTAATCGATTGAAACGTGTTTTAATCGATTGAAAAATCTCTGATCGTTCATAACTCAATTCTGATCGATCATATCTGATTCTGATCGGTCATAACTCAATTCTGATCGATCATATCTGATTCTGATTGGTCATAATTGCATTCTGATCGATCATCCTGAATGTTAAGTGGATTTAATCGATTAAAACCAAGTTGTATTGATTAAAATACTGCAAGAACACTTCTCTTAACTTTTTAAGTGATTTTAATCGGTTATGTCGAAGCTTTATCAGTTAAAACACTCACAGAAGGTTTTCAAAACTTTCTTTAATGAAAACAACCGGTTATTTCGAAATTATATCAGTTAAAGACTTGTTTAAAAAAACTTTTGTTAAAATACTTTGTTTTTAACTGCTTAAACGGTTTTAGAGGCATTTTGCAAAATCTTTTAGGTGAAGAAACCACATGTAGCAGAAAAGATAAAAATGATTATACCTAAGCATAGCTGCGGACACACTAATCTCTCTATTCTTTTATCTAAGTGACTGTTGACCACTACAAAGTTGACTTTGACTTTATCTTTCACTTCATCAAATCAACAGGATCTTTGTCAGAGTATTTCAATAAGATCTTCATCACTTTCAGGTGTTTTCATCCCTTTGATTTGTTCAGGGAGGTGTTCATCCTTATTGAGATTCTAAGGAGGTGTTTTCATCCTTTGATTTTTTCAGAGGAAGTGTTCATCCCTAGTGGGATTCTAGGGACGTGTTCATCCTTAGTGGGATTCGAAGGAGGTGTTTTCATCCCTTTGATTTTTGTGGGGAGGTGGTCATCCCTAGTGTGATTCTACGGATGTGTTCATCCTTTGTGTATTGGTTGCAAAGAATTTGTTTTTCATCCTTTGATTTGTTCAGAGGAGGTGTTCATCCCTAGTGGGATTCTAGGAAGGTTGATGAAACAAATTTTATTGTGCAAAGACATATCATTATGGCCCTAATTACTCTCACATTTAGACTTAATTTCATGGTAGTATGATGTTTTTAACTGTCATTTAAATTATGGACTTCATTGCAAAACTAATTAATTTTCGTCTTTATTGGCAGTTTGACCTTTGCTCAGTAATAAAGCCATATTTGGAGCTACAGAACTCCAAATTGAGGAATTGAAAGTTCGTTGAAAATCTAAGAGGCAAAGCTACAAATGTATCGCTCACGTGCATTGTCCAAATCCAACCGGAAGATGGCCAAAGTTGAGTACGAAAAACCACCACAGAAGCTGCCCTGCAGGTGTCCGGATTTGGGTTTCATTTTATCATATTTTACGTTTTGGGCCAATTTGTCTTTAGATAATCCAATGCAGTGAGTGGATCAGAATTGTTATGAGACCACTTGGAGAAACCTTGGTTAAATAGCTATGTAGAGAAAGAATAAAGAGGGGGGAGCCCAGGGGGTTCTACGTAGAGAATAGACGTACGGAGGTAGCATCGGCACTAGGGTTTTACATAGAATTTTATTTTGATTTGTTCTGCACTTTGTTCAATTTCAATTCTACAATTCGTTTTCAATTCTGCATTTCAAGTTCAATTTCAAACTCCAATTGCAATTTTAATTTTTCACATATTCAGTTTTCTGAATTTTCAATTTCAATTTCCTGCTACAATTTAAATTTCAGTAATTCAGTATTCAAATTCCATTTCTTAATTTAATTGCATTCCAATTTCGTAATTAAATTCAAATTTTTTATTATTGTGATAATTAAGTTTTGATGGATAGCCAAATCTTTGTATTGATTTTCTGGGGAGAATGCAAGTAAATCTTTGATGTTTTGTTCTTCAATTTCATTTCATTTGTTCTCTTAACTCTTCATCTTCTAATCTCAATGTTGAATTATAATCTGTTTATGCTTAATAAACGGAAACTAATATCACAATTTGCTTAATTCTGTGTTAGAGATGAGGTTATGTGATGTATGCAATGCCTAATTGTATAAGGATAATTTGTGGTTAATCTTCGCTTAGTTAGTTAATTTCATATTGGAATAAGGGTTAAAGCTAATTTGGGATTAATCTTCACTTAGTTGATTATGTTAGAATCGCGCAGTGGAATGTTCGCGTGGTCGGACAAAAACCAAGAGGGGGGGGGGTGAATTGGATTTTTAATAAAAATTAGGTTTTCAAAATTTTCCCCAAATTTTACCGATTAAAAACTGCGTAAATGTAAATAGAGAAGAGTAGAGAAGATTACACAGTAGGTTTATACTGGTTCGGATCAAAAGACCCTACGTCCAGTTGCTAATCACTCAAAAGAGGATTAACGCTGTCACTAAGAACAAATTGTTACAAACAGATTACAAATGAACAGAGATAAAGATCGAGAAAACACCTCTCTTGAAATCCACAAGAGATGAAGAACAGACTTTCCCTAGAGACGACACAAGCACACAATCCACTAAGAACTCCACTTAGTGATTCTTATCGCTTCTAGCCTCACACCAGGTTCCAAAAGTCCCCCTTTCCTTGCAACAAACAGTTCTCTGGCACTCACAACACTTAACTTTTGTATGGAAAGAGTTGTTCTTATTTTCTGAGTGCCAAAGCAGAGTTTAAGTAGGGAAATTAGGGTTTAGGAATTGGGGATTTCGAAACTAGGGTTCTTGGTAATTGGGTTTTCGAAAATAGGGTTAATTTGAAATTTAAAATGAAAAACAGACTGAAATAATCGATTATTTGGAGTGATAATCGATTAAAACAGAGCCAAATACGTCAGAACCCAAACCTCTCTGGATTAATCGATTATTTAGTGAAATAATCGATTATCTGTACGGATCAGTACAAAACAATCGATTATTTTCCTGTTTTAATCGATTAAAACAGTGAGTTTGTATAGAAAGTGTTTTCTCACTGTTTTAATCGATTATTTACCTATATAATCGATTAAAGCCGAGCCTAAATGATAAATTTGAGCTTTTTGAAGCTTCTAAGTTACAGACTATGTACCGAGCTATCTTAGACTCTAAAAATACGAGACTCAATCTTAAATAAAACAGAGTTATTACAATACAATTATCACCAATCTTCAATCTTCAATATTCTAAGTCTTTAGTTCTTGGATCATCATCAAAATCCATTCTTCATATTCATCAAGTGCAACATCAAGTCCTTGAATTGTCAACAATCTCCCCCTTTTTGATGATGATCAAAATTTTCTTTTAAAGCCCTTTGTAATAACCTGTTTTATCTGTCATACTAACAAACACATTAAACATACCAGATAAAATTTAAAATTGAATCATAGGCTTTAAATTTTTCTCCCCCTATTTTGATTATAATCAAAAAGAACTCTGCAACATCAATCATAAGAGCTCCCCCTCAAAATATGCATAAGTTAGAGAAAGCTCCCCCTCAATTATAGCATGAAAGAAACATCAAATTTTATTTCATAATCATTCATTCATAACAATACAAAGATATAAATAAAATCTAAAATTCTTCACTATCCTCATCATTAAAGTGAGTATCAAATCTATTTTCTAATCTACCTACTCTATCATCTACATCGGATATACGGCGAATAATTTCATCATGCCGTGCACCAGAAAGATTGAAGAATGATTGCATTCTTTGATTCATGTCGGAAAGCATATCTTCCATGGATTGTCTTGTTTCTTGATGAGAAGAAGATGTTTCAACACTTTGGATTTGGTTAGAGGGAAGATCAGTAGCTGGAGGCATATCTTCATCAGAGTCTTCATTTGCATCACCTTGATTTTGAACGTCATCTTTGTGAACATAGATTTCATTGACTCGCACCATTTGAAGTTGAGTTAATGTGCTATCCAGCATGCGGTTTAAATTGTTTGTTCTAACTGCTTGCTCACCTTCAACATTCACTCCTTTATATTCAAGAATACGGGATACAAGAAGGGCATATGGAATTTTGAAGGTGTGATGACGTTTTGCTTTAAGCATGGTCATTGTGACAAGAACACCCCAATCTAAAGGTTCATTATTCATTATTGCATGAATAATTCGAAGATCAATGGATGAGCATTGGGCATGATTCGCAGCCCGGGGACATAAGATCCATACAAGTAAATGTAGAAGCATGCGTTCTTCCTTCTTTAAAGGTCCAGCATGAAGGATACGTCCAATCTCCATTGAGGGATTCCGTAGAAAAGAGCGATAAGTTAGAAACCTGTCAAAGTCATCTAGCTCACCATAAACGTTAATAGCATCTTCTCTAATGGGGAAGTGAGCAACATTTTCCCAAATATCATTATCTAGAATTATGTTAACCCCTTTTACACGGGATGTAGCAATTTGATCCCTAAACTTGAATCTAGAATAGAATACCCTAACTAAGTCGGGATAGTATGTACCTTGCATTTGGATAAACGGGAGAACTCCTTGAATTTCAAGAATATTAGGAAAATTGAAACCCCTACGAATGAATTGCTCACCTATAAGAAATTTGGGAGAAATAATAGCTTTTTCTTTCCAGGTAGGTTAGAAACTCTTGTTGGCTATCGCATCGAGAGATCCATCCTTCTACGAGAATTAGGGAAGGTGCGAGATCTTCTTCTTGTAGGAATCTTAGGGCGAGAGGATGAGGCCATTTGAGAGAGTAGATAAACTTGAAGAGATTTTGCGAGACTAGTGAGGGAATAATGAAGCAAAGAGAGTATAGATTGCAAGAAAACTTGATTACAAGAATTAGAAGTGAGTCTAATTGAACTAGAGGTCTCTTTTTATAGAGAAAATACTTCCAACGGTCATATAGTAGAGATTCCATGGCAAAATATCCGTTGGCAACGGCTAGGAGGCAAAAGCTGGTCGCATTTAATCGATTATATTTCAAGATAATCGATTATTTCAATATCTCGACGACTTTAATCGATTATTTCAAGCAAATAATCGATTATCGAGGCATTTAATCGATTATATCACGAAATAATCGATTATTCCAGAAGGAGAATACCTTGTTTTGGACGTTTTGAGAAAAAATAATCGATTATTACTTCCGATAATCGATTATTCCGGAGGCTATATCAAGTTTTTAAGGTTTTTACACATTATAACCTATGAATATCCTACAACACGAATTTTAACATAACAATCATCCAAAAACAGTCAAATTAAGCGAGAATTTAAGCTATTTCTAATATCCCTAAGTCTCTTCTAACATCATAGAATCTATCCTTTGGTAGAGGCTTAGTAAATATATCTGCTAATTGACGTTTAGTGTCTACATACTCTATCTTACAGTTTCCTTTCTTGATATTATCTCTTAAAAAGTGATGTCTAATCTCAATATGTTTAGTCCTAGAGTGCATTACTTGGATTCTTAGTTAGATTGATTGCACTCGTATTATCACACATTAAGGGTATGTCATTTAAATATATACTATAATCCTCTAAGCTGTTGTTTCATCCACGGAATTTGAGCACAACAACTACCTGTCGCAATATATTCGAGCTTCAGTGGTAGATAAAGCTACACATGCTTGTTTCTTAGAATGCCATGATATTAAGGATGAACCTAACAAATGACATGTCCCACTAGTGCTTTTCCTATCAATTTTACATCCACCATAATCAGCATCAGAATATCCTAATAAACTAATACAAGCATCGAGACGGATACCACAAGCCAAACCCAGTAGTTCCTTTTAAGTATTTTAAAATATGTTTTACCTGCAATTAGGTGAGATTCTTTAGGACAAGCACGAAATCTAGCACACACACGGACAGAATGCATAATATCGGGTCTACTAGCGAGTTAAGTATAATAGTGATCCTATCATACCTCTATACATAGTTTGATTAACTTCCAAACCTGATTCATCCTTGTCTAGATAGCATGAAGTTCCCATGGGTGTGTTAGCTTCCTTTGAGGTGTCCATACCAAACTTTTTGAGGATCTCTTTGCAGTATTTGGTTTGAGAGATGAAAATACCATCTTTAAGTTGCTTGATTTGTAGTCCAAGGAAGAATGTCAATTCTCCCATCATAGATATTTCAAACTCTCCCTGCATTATCTTAGCAAATTCTACACATAACAAACTATCAGTTGATCCAATAATATCATCAACAAGTAGCACATCCTTGATCTCCTAAGTGTTTGCACCGCAGTTGCTTGATTGATTGCTAAAGGATGTGTGAAAACTTATATTCAATGTGTATTTTAAAAAAGTTCAAGCCAAACTGTTTTTATAGAAGATTTTCAAAACTGCTGGTTTAATTAATCTGTTAAAAGATTCTTTTAATCTGTTAAAAGTGCAGTTTTAATCTGTTAAAACGTCTTTCAATCGATTAAAACGCAGTGTAGAAAAAATTTTTAAGTTGTTTTAATCGATTGAAACGAGATTTAATCGATTAAAAGAGTTCTGATCGGTCATAACTAAATTATGATCTATCATAACTGATTCTGATCGGTCATAATTGCATTCTGATCGATCATCCTGACCCTTTAAATGATTTTAATCGATTGAAACGTGTTTTAATCGATTGAAAAGAATTCTGATCGCTTATAATTTGATTCTGATCGATCATCCTGACCCTTTAAGTGATTTTAATCGATTGAAACGTGTTTTTAATCGATTTAAAAGATTCCGACCGCTCATAATAAAAATCTGATCGATCACAATGAGTTCTAAATGATTTTAATCGATTAAAAACAAGTTGTATCGATTAAAATACTGTAAAAACACTTCTTTGAACATTCTAAGTGATTTTATTTGGTTCTTTCAAAACTGCATCAGTTAAAAACATGTTTTAAGAAAGCTTTTTAAAAAAAAAACTTTGTTTTTAGTTGTTTAAAACAATTTTAGAGGCTTTTCGCAAAAATCTTTAAGTGAAGAACCTTCATGCAATAGAAAAGATAAAATGTTTTTACCTAATCATTTTGTTTAAAACATACTAAATGATCCATTTTCTTTGAATAAATACAAGATACAAATAGTTCATTTAACTATAGGAACCCAAATATATTTACCTTTAGGAACACCAAAATGTTTGATTTTACACTTATTTGAAGTGTGACCTTGTTTCATGCAATAAAAACATGCTTTTGATGTAGCTATGGAATAAGATGCATTATTTACATGACATGCTCTAGTTCCTTTTTCTACCCATACTCTTTTCTTTTTAGGTTTACTCTTTTTCAAAGGAACTCTTTGATTTACATTATTTTGAGCAATTACCATTTCATGCTTCTTAAGATCATCAATTTCTTTTTCGGCTTTGTCAAGCAAATGGTTAAGAATATCTATGTCATATTCATGCTCTTTACAATTTGCACAAGCTAAGTCCTTATTCTCATCTAAGCATACAATTTTCGTATTAGCTACTACCTTTTCTTCTAAACATGCAATTTTCAATTTTAAGGACTCATTTTCCTTTTCGGATCTTCTTAGATTTTTCTTTACAACTTTATATTCTTTTTTCATATCCATAAATGCAGTAAATAACTCATTATAAGCATTTTGCAATTCATCATGGTCATTTTCTTCACTAGAGGATGAATCGGAATCACTAACCTCAAAATCCGAAGAAATGTTGTTATTTGCCATCAAGCAAATGTTTGCTTCAATTTCTGAGTCGCTTGATTCTGAATTTGAATCACTGTCATCCCAAGCAATATATGTTTTCTTCTTGAATTGCTTTTTGCCCTTGTGTTCATCATTTTTCTTGTTTGGGCATTCGGTCTTCATATGCCCTGCTTCACCACAACCAAAGCATTTTATATTAACGGAAGAATTTTCTTTTACCTTTCCCTTACCTTTGAAAGGATGTCTTCCTTTTGCTTTCATCATCTTGGTGAACTTCTTTATAAAAAGACTCATCTCTTCTTCATCAATTTCGGAGTCTTCTTCTTCTTCTTTCTTATTTTTGCTTTTTGAAATCTCGGTCTTGAAAGCTAGGTTCTTCTTTTGATATTGACCCTCTTCCTCATTTAGTCTTCCAAGGTCAAGTTCATGCTCCCTAAGTTTTCCAAATAACGCCGCCATAGACATAGTGGCAAGATTTTGTGACTCCGAGATGGCCGTCACCTTTGGTTGCCATTTCCTATCCGAGAGATTTCAAAATTTTAACATTTAATTCATCAACATCAAAAATTTTACCTAGTCCGGTGAGATGGTTCACGATATGAGTGAAACGTTTACGTACGTCAAATATCGTTTCGCCTGGTTGTATCCGGAACATCTCGTATTCTTGGATTAAAGAATTTTTACGTGCTCTTTTGACGTCGTCAGTTCCTTCGTGGGTCACCCTTAGCATTTCCCACATTTCCTGTGCACTTTTACAAACTGAAATTCTATAAAACTCATCAAGGGTTAGAGCGAGATGAAATAATGTTTCTAGCCCTAACATCAAATTGTGCTTTTCGACTTTCTTCTGCAGTCCATCTAGAAATAGGTTTAAGAACGTCAACACCGTTCTCTGTAATTTTAGGAACAAATGGACCGTTTAAAATTGCGTCCCAAACGCCTCTATCAACAGACTCTAAAAATATTTGCATACGTACTTTCCAAAAAGGATAATTTTGACCCGCAAAAAGTGGGGGTCTGTTGATAGACGCACCTTCGGCAAAAGTTTGATTTTGTCCGGCCATTTTCGAAAAGTTTGAATGACTATCAAAGCAAGCTCGATACCACTTGTTAGAATCGCGTAGCAGAATGTTCGCGTGGTCGGACAAAAACCAAGAGGGGGGTGAATTGGATTTTTAATAAAAATTAGGTTTTCAAAATTTTCCCCAAATTTTACCGATTAAAAGCTGCGTAAATGTAAATAGAGAAGAGTAGAGAAGATTACACGAGTAGGTTTATACTGGTTCGGATCAAAAGACCCTACGTCCGGTTGCTAATCACTCAAAAGAGGATTAACGCTGTCACTAAGAACAAATTGTTACAAACAGATTACAAATGAACGAGATAAAGATCGAGAAAACACCTCTCTTGAAATCCACAAGAGATGAAGAACAGTTTTCCCTAGAGACGGCACAGCACACAATCCACTAAGAACTCCACTTAGTGATTCTTATCGCTTCTAGCCTCACACCAGGTTCCAAAAGCCCCCTTTCCTTGCAACAAATAGTTCTCCGGCACTCACAACACTTAACTTTTGTATGGAAAAAGTTGTTCTTATTTTACGAGTGCCAAAGCAGAGTTTAAGTAGGGAAATTAGGGTTTAGGAATTGGGGATTTCGAAACTAGGGTTCTTGGTAATTGGGTTTTCGAAAATAGGGTTAATTTGAAATTTAAAATGAAAAACAGACTGAAATAATCGATTATTTGGAGTGATAATCGATTAAAACGAGAGCCAAATACGTCAGAACCCAAACCTCTCTGGATTAATCGATTATTTAGTGAAATAATCGATTATCCGTACGGATCAAGTACAAAACAATCGATTATTTTCCTGTTTTAATCGATTAAAACGAGTGAGTTTGTATAGAAAGTGTTTTCTCACTTGTTTTAATCGATTATTTACCTATATAATCGATTAAAGCCGAGCCTAAATGATAAATTTGAGCTTTTTGAAGCTTCTAAGTTACAGACTATGTACCGGCTATCTTAGACTCTAAAAATACAGACTCAATCTTAAATAAAACAGAGTTATTACAATACAATTATCACCAATCTTCAATCTTCAATATTCTAAGTCTTTAGTTCTTGGATCATCATCAAAATCCATTCTTCATATTCATCAAGTGCAACATCAAGTCCTTGAATTGTCAACAGATTAATTTTGGATTGAAATATAATTTGGGATTTATCTTCTCTTAGTTGGTTAATTTCGAATTAATTTCGTAATCTAAGATAAGTGACACTGCATTGGAATCAGGAAATCAATTGTGTTGAAAATGCAAGAATATGATGACTAAAGATTTTGATGATGATTCAAGAACAAAGGACTTCAAGATTAGAAGACTTAAATTCATTTGAAATTACTTGTAATAACTCTATTTTATCATTTTGAGTCTGTAAAAATAGAGTCCATGATAGCCAGCACTTAGTCTGTCCACAAAAGCTTCATTCTTATCAAGGTCGCACTGGAATAATCGATTATTGCAAATGATAATCGATTATTGCTGATAATAATCGATAATCCTGTGTAAACTTCAAGTTTTCTGAAAATGGCTCTGGAATAATCGATTATTGCTAATGATAATCGATTATCCTGGACAAAATAATCGATTATTGTTGATGATAATCAATTTTCCTGTGTAAAAATGGTTTTCCTATATTTGGCTCTGTGATAATCGATTATCACTTATCATAAACAATTTATGGTTTTCCTATATTTTCCTATAATTGAATTTCAAATTTCAGACCTATTTTCGAAAATCCTAATTTCAAAATCCTAAAATCTCTATTTAAGGAACTCTTAGGCTCTCTATAATAAACAACCTTTTTCATACTAAAGTTTGTGATTGCTGAGAGAACTTTGAGTAGGGAAGAAAAAGAGGCTTTTGTAACCTAGTGTGGGCTAGAAGAGATAAGAATCACTAAGTGAGTTTCTTTGTGGATTGTGTGTTGTGTCGTCTCTAGGAAAAGTTGTCTTCATCCTTTGTGGCTTCAAAGGAGGTGTTCATCTCTTGTGTGACTCAAGAGAGGTGTTTTCTAATCCTTATTACTTGTAATTTGTAATTTGTTTGAACTATTGTTTTAGTGACTGGGTTAATCCTCTTTTAGAGTGATTAACAACTGAACATAGGGTCTTTTGATCTGAACCAGTATAAATTACTTGTGTAATCTTCTTTCCTTATCTCTTTGCATTTCAAGTGTTTTATTATATTATCGTTTAATCGGTAAAACTTGCGAAAAGTTTTAAAAAGGGAAAGTTTTTATAAGAAACCAATTCACCCCCCCTCTTGGTTTTTGTCCCAAATGCAACATTCCTTTGCGCGATACCAACAAGTGGTATTAGAGCTTGCTTTGATAATTTTTCAAATTTTCGAAAATGGCCGGACTAAACTAAACTTTTGCTGAGGGTGCCTCTATTAACAGACCCCCACTTTTTGCTGGTCAAAATTATCCTTTCTGGAAAGTTAGGATGCAAATATTTTTGGAGTCTGTTGACAAGGGTGTTTGGGAAGCTGTTGTAAATGGTCCTTTTATTCCTAAAATGATTGTAAATGATGTAGAGGAACCAAAACCCTTTTCTAGATGGACAATTGAGTAAAATAGAAAGGCCCAATATGATGTTAGGGCTAGAAACATTATTTTATCTGCTTTGACCCTTTATGAGTTTTACAGGATATCGGTATGTAAAAGTGCTCAGGAGATGTGGGAAATACTAAGAGTAACTCATGAAGGAACCAATGATGTAAAACGAGCAAGAAGAACTCCTTGATTCAAGAATATGGAATGTTTAGAATGCAACAAGGAGAAACAATCTTTGATGTCCAAAAGCGTTTCACACACATATTGAACCATCTCTCTGGTCTTGGTAAGAATTTTGATACTGACGAATTAAATGTTAAAATTCTTAAATCTTTGGACAGGAAATGGCAACCTAAGGTGACTGCAATCACGGAGTCACAAAATCTTGCGGTAATGACAATGACGGCTCTCTTTGGAAAATTGAGAGAGTATGAGCTTGAACTAGCAAGGTTAAATGATGAAGAAGGCCAACATCGAAAGAGAAACTTAGCCTTCAAAATTGAGATTTCCAAAAACAAGAAAAAGAAGGAAGAAGAAAATTTTGATAGTGAAGAAGATGAAAACCTGAGTCTCATCATCAAAAAATTCACTAAGTTCATGAAAGCCAATGGGAGGTAATCATTCAAAGGTAAGAAGAATGAGAAAGAAGAATATTCATTAAATTTCAAATGTTATGGTTGTGGTGAAACAGGGCATGTGAAATCTGACTGTCCCAACAACAAAAGAAGTGAAGATTCAAAAGGAAGAAAATCTTTCAAAAAGAAAGCTTACATTGCTTGGGAGGAAAGTGACTCTAGTTAAAAGTCAAGTGATTATGAAATTGAAGCAAATCTTTGCTTAATGGCAAATGACAATGTATCTTCCAACTATGAGGTAAGTGATTCTGATTTCTCCTCAAGTGATGATGAAAATGATTACGATGCTTTACACAATGCATATGAAGAATTATTTACTGCTTTCAAAGAATTGAAATCCGAGCATAGAAAATTGAAAAAGAATTTGAACAAATCCGAAAAAGAGAAGGAAGTATTATAATCAAAAATTGTATCTTTTGAGGAAAACGAAAATGAACCAATTGCATGTGCATCATGTAAGAGCTATGAATTTGACATTTGCATTCTTGAGCACTTACTTGAAAAAGCTATGAAAGATGTGAGTAATTGTAGAAAGGATAAATTTTTTGTAAAAACTCAAGTTAATTGTCATGTTCCTTGGAAAAGACCTAAAAATCAAAGAACCCGCTGAGTATTGGTTGAAAAAGGAAGTGTACCTTTACAATGTAGAAATGAATCTTTTCAAAAATTAAAACCCCAAATTCATGTTTTTATTGTATGAAACAAGGACATACTTCAAATAAGTGTAAAATTAAACACTTTGGTGTTCCAAAAGGAAAATATATTTGGGTGCCTATAGTTAAATGATTTGCTTGTCTCTAACCCCAAGGACCCAAAAGTTATGGGAACCTGAGATTATTGTGTTCTTATTTTTTAGGAAATTTCAAGATCCAAAAAGTCTACGTGGTACCTTGACAGTGGATGTTCAAGACACATGATTGGGGATAAAAAGAAATTTACAAGTTTCATCAAGAAAGAACAAGGATATGTAACTTATAGAGACAACAACAAAGGTAAAATCCTTGGTACCTGATACATTGGTGGTGCAAAAACCTTGGAGATAAAGGATGTGCTCCTTGTTGATGGACTAAAGCACAATCTTCTAAGTATAAGCCAACTTTGTGATAAAGGTCTCAAGGTAATTTTTGAAAGTAATTTTTGCACCATACATCTAAGGAAGTTGCATTAAAAGGTATTAGGCATAACAATATTTATTTGATTAACTTAGATTGTGAATCTAATGTTGATATAACATGCTTGGTTGTTAAATAAGAAAACTCATGGTTATGGCATAAAAGAGCGACTCTTATAAATATGCACAAATTAAACAAACTAATATCTAAAGACTTAGTTGTTGGATTGCCTAAGTTAAAATTTGAAAGAGATAAATTATGTGATGCATGTCAAAAAGGTAAACAAGTAAAATCATTTTTCAAACCTAAGAATATAATTTCCACATCATAGTCTCTAGAACTCTTACACTTAGATTTAATTGGACTATCTAGAATCAAAAGTTTTCGTGGAAATTATTATGCTCTTGTAATTGTTGATGATTACTCTAGATTTACTTGAACATTTTTCTTAACGTTGAAAAGTGAAGCTTTTAAGGCATTTAGAAAGTTTGCTAAGCAAATTCAAAATGAAAAGGAATTAAGAATTAAAGTGTTAAGAAGTGACCATGGTGGAGAATTTCAAAATGAATCTTTTGGAAAGTTTTGTGAAGAGAATGGTATTTTACATAATTTTTCTGCACCTAGAAACCCCCAACAAAATGGTGTAGTTGAAAGGAAAAATAGATCACAAGAGGAACTAGCTAGAACAATGTTGAATGAATCTAATGTTCCTAAATATTTTTGGACTGTTGCTATAAGTACTGCATGTTATGTTTTAAATAGAATGCTCATTAGACCTATCTTGAAAATGACTCCTTACGAGCTATTTAAAGGAAGAAACCAAATGTAGCTCATTTGAAAATCTTTGGTTGTAAATGTTTTGTATTAAATAATGGTAAAGACAATTTAGGTAAATTTGATTCAAAAGTTGATGAGGCTATCTTCTTAGGTTATTCACTTTCTAGCAAAGCATATAGGGTATTCAATAGAAGAACTTTGAATATTGAAGAATTTGTGCATGTTACATTTGATGAAATTGTAGACCTTGAGGGAAATCCTCTTGAATCAAGTAAAGAATATGCAGGTGATGATGAGTACATAAGGGAAGCATTAGAAGAAATGTACTTAAATGAAAATGAACCATCATAACCAATTGAATTGGCAAAAGAGTGGCAATCACCAAGAGGACTTTCAATTGACAATATAATTGGTGACATCTCAAAAGGGGTAGGTACTAGAAATATGACCAATTTTTGTATGTCTGTAATTTTTGTTTCACATATTGAACCCAAAAATGTTGAGGAAGCACTCAAAGATGATCAATGGTGAATTGCAATGCAAGAAGAACTAAATCAATTTGAAAGAAATCAAGTCTGGGAATTGATTCAAAGAGAAGAATCCCATTAAGTAATTGGAACAAAATGGGATTTTAGAAACAAGCTTGATAAAGATGGGAACATAACAAAGAATAAAGCTAGACTTGTGGTAAAAGGGTATTGTCAAGATGAAGGTATATATTATGATTAAACTTATACTCCTATTGCTAGATTAGAGGCTATACGCCTACTTCTTGCATATGCTTCAATGATGAAATTCAAATTATATCAAATGGATGTCAAAAGTTCTTTTCTAAATGGTTTTATTAAAGAAGATGTTTATGTACAACAACCTCCAGGATTTGAAGATTTTAAATATCCTGATCATGTCTTTAAACTAAAGAAAGAACTTTATAGATTAAAACAAGCCCCAAGATCATGGTATGAAAGACTAAGCAATTTTCTAATATCAAATGATTTTTCAAGAGGACAAATTAATTCTACTTTGTTTATTAAAAGAGTAGGAGAACATATTCTGCTAGTCCAAGTATATGTTGATGATATTATCTTTGGATCAATTGATAACTCTTTGTGTGAAGGATTTGCAAGTATCATGCAGGGTGAATTTGAAATGTCCATGATGGAGGAATTAACCTTCTTCCTTGAACTTCAAATTAAGAAACTAAAAGATGGCACTTTTGTGACACAAACCAAATACTGCAAAGAAGTTCTCAAGAAATTTGGAATGGATACTTCCAAAGAAGCAAACACACCAATTGGAACATCTTGTTATCTGGATAAGGATGAATCAGGTTTGGAAATAAATCAATCTATGTATAGAGGTATATAGGTTCTCTATTATATTTAACTATAAGTAGACCTGATATTATGCATTTTGTTTGTGTGTGTGCTAGATTTCAAGTATGTCCAAAAGAATCTAATGAAAATAATTTTAAAATATTTGAAAGGAACCATAGGATTTGGGTTATGGTATCCTTCTGGAGCTTTACCTAGTTTAGTAGGATTTTCTGATGCAGACTATGGGGGTTGTAAGATTGATATAAAGAGTACTAGTGGAACCTGTCATCTATTAGGATCTTCTTTAATTTCCTGGCACTCTAAGAAACAAGCCTGTGTTGCTTTAACCACAACTGAGGCCGAATATATAATGGCTGGAAATTATTGTGCTCAATTTCTTTGGATGAAGCAACAACTAGAATATTATAGTATTTTTCTTAAAGACATTCCTTTGAAATGTGATAATACGAGTGCAATTAACCTTACTAAGAATCTTGTTATGCACTCTAGAACTAAGCATATTGAAATTAGGCATCACTTTTTAAGAGATCATATTTCTAAGGAAATTTGTAAAATTGAATATATAGATACAAAACATCAGTTAGCAGACATATTTACCAAACCTCTCCCCAAGGATAGATTCTATGAACTTAGAAGAGACTTAGGAATATTAGAAATAAGTTAAATATCGATCTTTGCATATATTGAGGGGGAGCTTATATTCTTTTGGTTTATGATAAAAAAGGGGGAGAATATATTTAAAAGCCTGCTAGGTTTAATATTTTTTTTCTATGAGAGTTGTGACAAAAAACAGGCTATTACAAAGAGGCTTTAAAGCATATTTTGATCATCATCAAAAAGGGGGAGATTGTTGAAAATGCAAGGATATGATGACTAAAGATTTTGATAATGATTCAAGAACAAAGGACTTCAAGATTAGAAGACTTATATTCATTTGAAATTACTTGTAATAACTCTGCTTTATCATTTTGAGTCTGTAAAAATAGAGTCCATGATAGCCAGCACTTAGTCTATCCACAAAAGTTTCATTCTTATCAAGGTCACACTGGAATAATCGATTATTGCTGATGATAATCAATTATCCTGTTTAAACTTCAAGTTTTCTAAAAATGGCTCTGGAATAATCAATTATTACTGATGATAATCGATTATCCTGGACAAAATAATCGATTATTGCTGATGATAATCGATTATCCTATGTAAAAATGGTTTTCCTATATTTGGCTCTGTGGTAATCGATTATCACTTATGATAACCAATTATTTGTGTCAGTTATGATTTTGAATTTCAAATTTCACACCTATTTTCGAAAACCCTAATTTCAAAACCCTAAAATCTCTATTTAAGGAACTCTCAGGCTCTTTGTAATAAACAACCTTTTTCATACTAAAGTTTATGGTTGTGATTGCTGAGAGAACTTTGAATAGGGAAGAAAAAGGGGTTTTTGTAACCTAGTTTGGGCTAGAAGCGATAAGAATCAGTAAGTGGGTTACTTGGTGGATTGTGTATTGTGTCGTCTCTAGGAAAAGTTGTCTTCATCCTTTGTGGCTTCAAAGGAGGTGTTCATCTCTTGTGTGACTCAAGAGAGGTGTTTTCTAATCCTTATTACTTGTAATTTGTTTGAACTATTGTTTTAGTGATTGGGTTAATCCACTTTTAGAGTGATTAACAACTGGACGTAGGGTCTTTTGATCCAAACCAGTATAAATTACTTGTGTAATCTTCTTCCCTTATCTCTTTACATTTCAATTGCTTTATTATATTATCGTTTAATCGGTAAAACTTGCGAAAAGTTTTAAAAAGGGAAAGTTTTTATAAGAAACCAATTCACCCCCCTCTTGGTTTTTTTCCCAAACACAAACATTCCGTTGCGCGATACCAACAAATTGCATTTTAATATGCCTTTAATCAGCATTTTTATAATCTGTTTTTGTTCTGTTTCATCTAATATTTTAAATCTGAAAAATCCCCCTTTTTTTCTACTCTAATTCGAAAAATTGACAAGTTTTGATAAGAATTCATGGTCTTTGGGAGACGACCTAGGAAAGCTTCCTAGTACTCCATTTATCTGTTTTAATTATTTGACCGAGTACGACATAAATCAAATTTGGCGTTGTTGCCAGGGACCAAGAATTTTGTCTAGGTTTTCAATTTTCATTTTTTGTTTCTATTTTTGTTTTCTATTTTTATTTTCTATTTTCTCGTTTTTATTTTCTATTTTTATTTTCTCGTTTTTTGTTTTTACTTTTTGTTTTCTATTTTTATTTTATATGTTCATTTTCTGTTTTTATTTTCTATTTTTATTTTTATTTTCTGTTTCTATTTTTGTTTTTTGTTTCTGTTTTTGTTTTTATTTTTTGTTTCAATTTTCATTTTCTGTTTCTATTTTCTCGTTTTTACTTTCTATTTTCATTTTCTATTTTTATTTTCTATTTTCATTTTTAGTTTCTATTTTCTATTTTTTGTTGAGTAGATCAAATCGCTGCATCATTCTCTCTGTCTAAGCAATTATAAGAGATTATAAGCGATTAGTGTAGAGATTTCGATTTCAGATTGTGCAAATTAAAGTGAAAATTTCAATTTTCTGTTGAAACTGGAGTTGAGGTAAATCTCATCAATTATGATAATTTCTCTTATTGAAATTCAAACAAATCAAATTTTACCTTGCTGCTGGTTAATCGATTAATTCTGTTTCTGACCGATTATTTTTACATTCTGATCGATTATTTTGTTCATTTTTGTTAAAAAAAAGAGTTATTATAATTTGTTCTTGTGTGCTTCCTAAATCAATCTTGCAAGAAAATTCTTGAAAACCATTGTCATAGGAAACTTTGGATATAGCTTGGTAGTGTGAGAGTGCATGTTTAGGAGGGTTCTGGCTAGGAAAGACTTGGTACTTAAGCGTGTCCATTAGTGACCCACCTCTCTTTCCTGGGAACCTACCTGGTGTATTTGTTCACACTATACCATTGTCATTCCAGTAAACAAGCGATTTCTTTTTAGGATTATTGGTTGACTCTTGGGAAATACATGAATTATTGCATATAGTACATGACTAGGAGCAATCCTGGCCTTTTACAACCTTTTGATCATGAGATAGACATAACCTTTCATAGATTAGTTAGACATTCTAGTAATTCATGTCTTGAGTCTAAACCATTAGATAGTCTTAGTGATAATATTGCACCTAATATACCTTCTTCTAATAATTTCCAAACTGATGACATGGGTGATCAACATGCTGGACCTCGTGAGAGAACACTTAGGGAGCTTGCTGCTCCTAAATTCACTTATGATAGCTTATGTATCTAGTATCCTAATGAAGATGTACCTTATGTTCTTAAAACTGGACTCACACACTTGTTGCCCAAGTTTCACAAACACTTAAAGGAATTTCACATTGTCTGTTCCACCAGGAAACATGCGAATGTCTAAGAAGACCATGTGTTTCTGAAGGCTTTTCCTCATTCCTTGGAGGGAGTTGTAAAGGATTGGTTGTACTACTTAGCTCCCAGGTCCATTACTAGCTGGGATGATCTGAAAAGGATGTTCCTTGAGAAATTCTTCCCTTCCTCCAGAACCACTGCAATCAGGAAGGATATCTTAGGAATTAGGCAACAGATTGGAGAGAACCTCGATGAGTACTATGAAAGATTCAAGAAGCTATGTGCAAGCTGCCCCCACCACCAAATATCTGAACAGTTACTGCTTCAATATTTTTATGAGGGGCTGAATAACATGGAAAGAAGTATGATTGATGCTACAAGTGGTGGTGCACTTGGTGATATGACTCGTACAGAAGCTAGACAGTTGATAGAGAAAATGGCCTCGAATTCCTAGCAATTCAGTACAAGGGGTGATGCAATAGTTATTGAAGGAGTAAATGATGTTGGTATCGCGCAATGGAATGTTTGCGTTAAAGAAAAAAACCAAGAGGGGGGTGAATTGGTTTCTTATAAAAATTATCCCTTTTAAAAAGTTTTTGCAAGTTTTACGGATTAACAATAATATAATAAATCACTTCAAATGTAAAGAGATAAGGGAAGAAGATTACACAAGTAATTTATACTGGTTCGGATCAAAAGACCCTACGTCCAGTTGTTAATCACTCTAAAATAGGATTAACTCAGTCACTATAATAATGGTTCTCAAATAAACAAATTAAAAGTAGATAAAGATTAGAAAACACCTCTCTTAAGTCACACAAGAGATGAACACCTCCTTTGAAGCCACAAAGGATGAAGACAACTTTCCTAGAGACAACACAACACTCAATCCACTGAGAATCTCATTCAATGATTCTTATCGCTTCTAGCCCACACTAGGTTTTCAAAGCCCCTTTTTCTTCCCTACTCAAAGTTCTCCCAACAATCACAACTCTTAACTTTTTTGAGTATGAAAAAGGTTTTCATTTTACAGAGTGCCAGAGAGTTCCTTAAATAGAGATTTTAGGGTTTTGAAATTAGGGTTTCTGAAAATAGGTCTGAAATTTAAAATTCAAAATCATAACTGACACAGCTAATCGATTATCATATGTGATAATCGATTATCACACAGCCATTTTCGCAGAAGGCATAATTTTGACAGGATAATCGATTATCAACAGAGATAATCGATTATTCCAGAGACTTTCAGAGACCCAAGAGAGTTAGGATAATCAATTATCACAAGTGATAATCGATTACCAATAATCTATTACTGATAATCGATTATCCACAGGTGATAATCGATTATCATAGTGAGTTTTAGATAAAAGCAAACTTCAGTGGACAGACTATGTGTTGGCTATCTTAGACTCTATTTTTATAGACTCAAAATGATAAAACAAAGTTATCATTTTGTCTATATATGAGTCTTCTAATATTGAAGTTTTTGGGTTATATGAGTCTATATATGAGTCTTCTAATATATGAGTCTTCTAATATTTTTATAGACTCAAAATGATAAAACAAAATAATCGATTAAAACTTCAAATAATCGATTAAAACAGAGAGGTTTTGGGTTATGTTTTTTTGGCTCTGTTTTAATCGATTATTTCAGTCTGTTTTTCATTTTAAATTTCAAATTAACCCTATTTTCGAAAACCCAATTACCAAGAACCCTAGTTTCGAAATCCCCTTTTTCTAAACCCTAATTTCCCTACTTAAACTCTCCTTTGGCACTCAGAAAAGAAGAACAACCTTTTCCATACAAAAGTTAAGTGCTGTGAGTGCCAGAGAACTGTTTGTTGCAAGGAAAGGGGGCTTTCTGAACCTGGTGTGGGCTAGAAGCGATAAGAATCACTAAGTGGAGTTCTTAGTGGATTGTGTGTTGTGCCATCTCTGGGGAAAGCTGTTCTTCATCTCTTGTGGGTTTCAAGAGAGGTGTTATCTTTAACTTTATCTCTTCCATTGTAATTTGTATTGTAACAACTTTGATCATAGTGACAGCGTTAATCCTCTGTTTGAGTGATTAGCAACTGGATGTAGGGTCTTTTGATCCGAACCAGTATAAATCTCCTGTGTAAGATTTCTATCGCTTCTCTATTTACATTTACACAGTTTTTAATCGGTAAAATTTGGGGAAAATTTTGAAAACCTAATTTTTATTAAGAAACCAATTCACCCCCCCTCTTGGTTTTTGTCCGACCACGCGAACATTCCGCTGCGCGATTCTAACAAGTGGTATCAGAGCTTGCTTTGATAGTCATTCAAATTTTCGAAAATGGCCGGACAAAATCAAACTTTTGCCGAAGGTGCGTCTATCAACAGACCCCCACTTTTTGCAGGTCAAAATTATCCTTTTTGGAAGGTACGTATGCAAATATTTTTAGAGTCTGTTGATAGAGGCGTTTGGGACGCTATTTTAAACGGTCCATATATTCCTAAAGTAACTGAGAACGGTGTTGACGTTCCCAAATCTTTTTCTAGATGGACTGCCGAAGAAAGTAGAAAAGCACAATTTGATGTTAGGGCTAGAAATATAATTTCATCTGCTCTAACCCTTGATGAGTTTTAGAGAATTTCAGTTTGTAAAAGTGCACAGGAAATGTGGGAAATGCTAAGGGTGACCCACGAAGGAACTGACGACGTCAAAAGAGCACGTACAAATTCTTTAATCCAAGAATACGAGATGTTCCGGATGCAACCAGGCGAAACGATATTTGACGTACAAAAATGTTTCACTCATATCGTGAACCATCTCACCGGACTAGGTAAAATTTTTGACGTTGATGAATTAAATGTTAAATTTTTGAAATCTCTGGATAAGAAATGGCAACCTAAGGTGACTGTCATCTCGGAGTCACAAAATCTTGCCACAATGTCCATGGCGGCGTTATTTGGAAAGCTTAGAGAACATGAGCTTGATCTTGGAAGGCTAAATGAGGAAGAAGGTCAATACCAAAAGAAGAACCTAGCCTTCAAAACTGAGATTTCTAAAGGTAAACATAAAAAGGAAGAAGAAGAAGCCTCGGAAAATGATGAAGAAGAGTTGAGTCTTTTTATAAGAAAGTTCACCAAGTTCATGAAAGCAAAAGGAAGACATCCTTTCAAAGGTAAGGGAAAGGTAAAAGAAAATACTTCCGTAAATATAAAATGTTATGGTTGTGGTGAAGCAGGGCATGTAAAGACCGAATGCCCAAACAAGAAAAATGATGAAAACAAGGGCAAGAAGCAATTCAAGAAGAAAGCCTATATTGCTTGGGACGACAGTGATTCAAGTTCGAAATCAAGCGACTCGGAAATAGAAGCAAACATTTGCTTAATGGCAAATGACAACATATCTTCAGATTTTGAGGTTAGTGATTCCGATTCATCTTCTAGTGATGAAAATGACCATGATGAATTGCAAAATGCTTACAATGAATTATTTATTGCCTTTAAGAATTTGAAAGATGAATATAAAGTTGTAAAGAAGAATCTAAGAAGATCGGAAAAGGAAAATGAGTCTTTAAAATTAAAAATTGCATGTTTAGAAGAAAAGGAGGTAGCTAATACAAAAATTGTATGTTTAGATGAGGATAAGAATTTAGCTTGTGAAACTTGTAAAGAGCATGAATATGACATAGATATTCTTAACCATTTGCTAGACAAAGCCGAAAAGGAAATATATTATCTTAAGAAGCATGAAATGGTGTTCGCTCAAAATAGTGTAAATCATCAAGTTCCTTTGAAAAAGCCTAAAATTAAAAAGAAAAGAGTATGGGTAGAAAAAGGAACTAGAGCATCTATAATTAATAATGCATCTTATTCCATAGCTACATCAAAAGCATGTTTTTATTGTATGAAACATGGTCATACTTCAAATAGATGTAAAATCAAGCATTTTGGTGTTCCTAAAGGAAAATATATTTGGGTTCCTATAGTTAAATGAATTGTTTGTCTCTTTTATTTATTCAAAGAAAATGGATCATTTAGTATGTTTTAAACAGAATGCTTAGGTAAAATCATTTTATCTTTTCTACTGCATGAAGGTTCTTCACTTAAAGATTTTGCGAAATGCCTCTAAAATCGTTTTAAACAACTAAAAACAAAGTATTTTTACAAAAGCTTTCTTAAACATGTTTTTAACAGATATAGTTTTGAAAGAACCGATTAAAATCAATTAGAATGTTCAAAGAAGTGTTTTTACAGTATTTTAATCGATACAACTTGTTTTTAATCGATTAAAACCATTTAGAACTCATTATGATCGATCAGATTTTTATTATAAGCGGTCAGAATTTTTTTTCAATCGATTAAAACACGTTTCAATCGATTAAAATCACTTAAAGGGTCAGGATGATCGATCAGAATCCAATTATGACCGATCAGAATCAAATGTGATCGATCAGATTTTAATTATAAGCGATCAGAATTTTTTTCAATCGATTAAAACACGTGTCAATCGATTAAAATCACTTAAAGGGTCAGGATGATCGATCAGAATGCAATTTTGACCGATCAGAATCAGTTATGATCGATCAGAATTTAGTTATGACCGATCAGAACTCATTTAATCGATTAAATCTCGTTTCAATCGATTAAAACAACTTAGAAATTTTCTACACAGCGTTTTAATCGATTAAAACTTATTTTTTATCAGTTAAAATAACTTGAAAAGTTTTATGAGAAAGTTTTGCAGTATTTAAATAGATTGTTATGTCTCTAACCCCAAGGACCCAAAAGTTGTGGGGACCTAAGTTTACTATATTCTTGTTTTGTAGGAAACTTCCAAATCAAAGAAGTCTATGTGGTATCTTGATAGTGGATGCTCAAAACATATGACTGGAGATAAATCGAAATTTGTGAGTTTCAAAGCCAAAGAACAAGGATATGTGACTTATGGGGATAACAACAAAGGGAAGATCCTTGGAATTGGAAACATTGGTGGTGCAAACACTTTGGAGATCAAGGATGTGCTACTTGTTGATGGACTTAAGCATAATCTCCTTAGTATAAGTCAATTATGTGACAAAGGCTTCAAGGTAATTTTTGAAAGTAAATTTTGCACCATTCACTTGATAGATTCCGAAAATGTAGCATTGAAAGGCATTAGGCATAACAACATATATTTGATTGATTTGGATTGTTTGCATGAGTCAAGTATAACATGTTTAGTTGCTAAGGAAGAGAACCCTTGGTTGTGGCATAAGAGAGCAGATCATATAAATATGCATCATTTGAACAAATTGATCTCAAAAGAATTAGTTATTGGATTGCCTAAGTTAAAATTTGAAAAAGATAGATTATGTGATGCATGCCAAAAGGATAAACAAGTAAAATCATCATTTAAATCAAAGAATGTTATTTCCACTTCAAAACCCCTAGAATTATTACATTTAGACTTATTTGGACCTTCTAGGATAAAAAGCTTTGGTGGAAATTATTATGGACTTGTAATTGTTGATGATTACTCTAGATATACTTGGACATTTTTCCTAACTATGAAAAGTGAAGCTTTTAAGGTCTTTAGAAAGTTTGCTAAACAAATTCAAAATGAGAAAGACCTAAGAATTAAAGTTTTAAGAAGTGACCATGGTGGTGAGTTTCAAAATGAAAAGTTTGAGAATTATTGTGAAGAAAATGGAATATTACATAACTTTTCTGCTCCTAGGACTCCCCAACAAAATGGTGTAGTTGAAAGGAAAAATAGGTCATTAGAGAAACTTGCTAGGACTATGTTAAATGAATCTAATGTTCCTAAATATTTTTGGGCTGATGCAGTTAGTACTGCTTGTTATGTTTTGAATAGAATGCTCATTAGGTCTATTATTAAATCTACTCCATATGAATTGTTTAATGGTAGAAAGCCTAATGTTGCCCATTTGAAAATTTTTGGATGTAAATGTTTTGTGCTAAATAATGGAAAGGACAATCTAGGAAAATTTGATTCAAAAGCCGATGAGGGCATTTTTCTAGGATATTCATTAAATAGCAAGGCATATAGAGTGTTTAATAGGAGAACTTTAAATATAGAAGAATCTATACATGTTACCTTTGATGAGATTGTAGACCTTGGGGGAAATCCTCTTGAGTCAAATAAAGAACTTGCAGGTGATGATGAGTATATAAGAGAAGCCCTTGATGAACTATACTTGGAAAATAATGAGCCTTCTCAAACTCCTCAATTAGCAAAAGAATGGCAATCACCTAGAGGACTCTCAATGGACAACATCATAGGTGACATCTCAAAAGGGGTAAGAACTAGAAATATGACAAATTTCTGTATGTCTGTTGCTTTTGTGTCACAGATTGAACCTAAAAACGTTGAGGAAGCACTTAAAGATGAACAATGGTGCATAGCCATGCAAGAAGAACTTAACCAATTTGAAAGGAATCAAGTCTGGGAATTAATCCCAAGAGAAGAGTCACATCAAGTTATTGGAACTAAATGGGTATTCAGAAATAAGCTTGATAAAGATGGAAACATAACAAAGAATAAAGCTAGACTTTTTGCAAAAGGCTATTGTCAGGAGGAAGGTATAGATTATGATGAAACTTATGCTCCTGTTGCCAGGTTAGAGGCTATACGCCTACTTCTTGCTTATGCATCTATGATGAAATTTAAATTATATCAAATGGATGTAAAGAGTGCATTTTTAAATGGGTTTATTAAAGAAGAAGTGTATGTAGAGCAACCCCCTGGATTTGAGGATTTTAATTATCCTAATCATATTTTCAAATTAAAGAAAGCATTATATGGGTTGAAACAAGCTCCTAGATCTTGGTATGAAAGATTAAGTAGTTTCCTAACTGCAAATGATTTTTCAAGAGGAAAAATTGATTCTACACTGTTTATAAAGAAAGTTAAAGAACATATCTTATTGGTCCAGGTATATGTTGATGATATAATTTTTGGATCAACTGATAATTCGTTATGTGTAGAATTTGCTAAGATAATGCAGGGAGAGTTTGAAATGTCTATGATGGGAGAATTGACATTCTTCCTTGGACTACAAATCAAGCAACTTAAAGATGGCATTTTCATCTCTCAAACCAAGTACTGCAAAGAGATCCTCCAAAAGTTTGGTATGGACACCTCAAAGGAAGCTAACACACCCATGGGAACTTCATGCTATCTAGACAAGGATGAATCAGGTTTAGAAGTTAATCAAACTATGTATAGAGGTATGATAGGATCACTATTATACTTAACCGCAAGTAGACCCGATATTATGCATTATGTCTGTGTGTGTGCTAGATTTCAGTGCTTGTCCTAAAGAATCTCATCTAATTGCAGTAGAAACATATTTTAAAATATTTAAAAGGAGCTACTGATTTTGGTTTGTGGTATCCGTCTCGATGCTTGTATGAGTTTAATAGGATATTCTGATGCCGATTATGGTGGCTGTAAAATTGATAGAAAAAGCACTAGTGGAACATGTCATTTGTTAGGTTCATCCTTAATATCTTGGCATTCTAAGAAACAGGCATGTGTTGCTTTATCTACCACCGAAGCTGAATATATTGCACTGGTAGTTGTTGTGCTCAAATTCCTTGGATGAAACAACAGTTAGAAGATTATAATATCTTTTTAGATGACATACCCTTGATGTGTGATAATACGAGTGCAATTAACTTAACTAAGAATCCAAGTAATGCACTCTAGGACTAAACATATAGAAATAAGACATCACTTTTTAAGAGATCATATCGAGAAAGGAAACCGTAAAATAGAGTATGTAGATACCAAACGTCAATTAGCAGATATTTTTACTAAGCCTCTACCCAAGGATAGATTCTATGATCTTAGAAGAGACTTAGGAATATTAGACATTGCCTAAATTCTGCTTAAATAAACAGCTTTTACATGATTGAAATGTTATATATCTCTTTGTCTGTAATGATGTTTCTTTATGAAATGAAATTTGTTTCTTTAAATGCTTTGATTGAGGGGGAGTTATCTCCAACTTATGCATATTTTGAGGGGGAGCTCTTATGATTGTTATTGCAGAGTTCTTTTTTATTATAATCAAAATAGGGGGAGAAATATTTAAAGCCTCTTATGAATTGCATTTAAATATTATCTGGTATATTTGATGTGTTTGTTAGTATGACAGATAAAACAGGTTATTACAAGGGCTTTAAAAGATAATTTTGATCATCATCAAAAAGGGGGAGATTGTTGAACATTCAAGGACTTGATGTTGCACTTGATGAACATGAAGATTGTTGATTTTGATGATGATTCAAGAACTCAAAGACTTAGAGTGTTGAAGACTTGTTTTTGTAGTGTAATAACTCTGTTTTAATTAGATTGAGTCTATAATTATAGAGTTTGAGATAGTCGGTACATAGTCTGCAACTTAGAAGCTTCAAAAAGCCCAAATATATCATCCAGGCTCGGCTTTAATCGATTATATAGGGAAATAATCGATTAAAGCAGTGAGAAAACCATTTTCAGTATATACTCACTGTTTTAATCGATTAAAACATCAAAATAATCGATTATTAGGTCAAACAATCGATTATTAGGTCAAATAATCGATTAAAACTTCAAATAATCGATTAAAACAGAGAGGTTTTGGGTTCTGTTTTTTTGGCTCTGTTTTAATCGATTATAACTCCATTTAATCGATTATTTCAGTCTGTTTTTCATTTTAAATTTCAAATTAACCCTATTTTCGAAAACCCAATTACCAAGAACCCTAGTTTCGAAATCCCCTTTTTCTAAACCCTAATTTCCCTACTTAAACTCTCCTTTGGCACTCAGAAAAGAAGAACAACCTTTTCCATACAAAAGTTAAGTGTTGTGAGTGCCAGAGAACTGTTTGTTGCAAGGAAAGGGGGCTTTCTGAACCTGGTGTGGGCTAGAAGCGATAAGAATCACTAAGTGGAGTTCTTAGTGGATTGTGTGCTGTGCCGTCTCTGGGGAAAGTTGTTCTTCATCTCTTGTGGGTTTCAAGAGAGGTGTTATCTTTAACTTTATCTCTTCCATTGTAATTTGTATTGTAACAACTTTGATCATAGTGACAGCGTTAATCCTCTGTTTGAGTGATTAGCAACTGGATGTAGGGTCTTTTGATCCGAACCAGTATAAATCTCCTATGTAAGATTTCTATCTCTTCTCTATTTACATTTACACAGTTTTTAATCGGTAAAATTTGGGGAAAATTTTGAAAACCTAATTTTTATTAAGAAACCAATTCACCCCCCCTCTTGGTTTTTGTCCGACCACGCGAACATTCCGCTGCGCGATTCTAACAAAAGATAGATATTTAAGCTATTTCTAATATTCCCAAGTCTCTTCTAAGTTCATAGAATTTATCCTTGGGAAGAGGTTTGGTAAATATGTCTGTTCACTGATGCTTTGCATCTATATTCTCAATTTTACAATTTCCTTTAGAAATATGATCTCTTAAAAAGTGATACCTAATTTCAATGTGCTTAGTTCTAGAGTGCATAACAGGATTCTTAGTAAGATTAATTGCACTTGTATTATCACATTTCAAAGGAATGTCACTAAGAGAAATACTATAATCTTCTAGTTCATACCATAACCCAAATCTTGTAGTTCCTTTCATATATTTTAAAATTCTTTTTACTGTAGTTAAATGAGATTTTTTTGGACATGCTTGAAATCTAGCACACACACAAACATAATGCATAATATCAAGTCTACTTGCAGTTAAGTATAATAGAGGGCCTATCATACCTTTATACATTGATTGATTAATTTCCAAACCTGATTCGTCCTTATCCAAATAGCAGGACGTTCCCATTGGTGTGTTAGCTTCTTTTGCAGTGTCCATTCCATATTTCTTGAGAATCTCCTTGCAGTATTTTGTTTGGGACACAAAAGTGTTGAACATTCAAGGACTTGATGTTGAACTTATATGGACATGAAGCTTGTTGATTTTGATGATGATTCAAGAACAAAGAACTTAGAGAGTTGAAGACTTGTTTTATTGTGTAATAACTCTGTTTTGATTAGTTTGAGTCTGTAATATTAGAGTCTAAGATAGCTGGTACATAGTCTACACTTTAGAAGCTTCAAAAACTCACATTTATCAGTTTGCCTCGGGTTTAATCGATTAAATGGTCAGATAATCGATTATTACAGTGAGAAAAACCATTTTATGTCACTGTTCACTGTAATAATTGATTAACACACCTGTTAATCAATTAACAGGGCTTTTAATCGATTAAAACAGAGAGTTTTGGGGTTCTGTTGATTTTGGCTCTGTAATAATTTATTAACACTTCATTTAATCGATTATTTCAGTCAGATTTTGATTTTCAACTTCAAATTAAACTTATTTTCGAAAACCCTAATCCCAATACTCTGTAGTTCCGAAAATCCCAATTCCCAAACCCTAATTTCTCTACTTAAGGTTCTCTAAGGCTCTCAGAAAATAGAACAACCTTTTTCAAACAAAAGTTAAGTGTTGTGAATGCCAGAGAACTGTTTGTTGGAGGAAAAAGGGGCTTCTGGAACCTGGTGTGGGCTAGAAGCGATAAGAATCACTAAGTGGAGTTCTTAGTGGATTGTGTGCTGTGCCGTCTCTGGGGAAATCTGTTCTTCATCTCTTGTGGGTTTCAAGAGAGGTGTTTTCTTTACTTTGTATTTTCAATTGTTATCTGTTTGTAACAAATTTGATTATAGTGGCAGCGTTAATCCTCTGGTTGAGTGATTAGCAACTGGACGTAGGGTCTTTTGATCCGAACCAGTATAAATCTCCTGTGTAAGACTCTATCTCTATCTTATTTACGTTTACACAGCTTTTTAATCGGTAAAATTTGGGGAAAATTTTTAAAACCTAATATTTGTTAAGAAACCAATTCACCCCCCCCTCTTGGTTTTTGTCCGACAACGCGAACATTCCGCTGCGCGATTCCAACAAGTGGTATCAGAGCTTGCTTTGATAGTCATTCAAACTTTTCGAAAATGGCCGGACAAAATCAAACTTTTTCTGAAGGTGCGTCTATCAACAGACCCCCACTTTTTACGGGTCAAAATTATCCTTTCTGGAAAGTAAGAATGCAAATCTTTTTAGAGTCTGTTGATAGAGGCGTTTGGGACGCTATTTTAAACGGTCCTTATATTCCTAAAGTTACTGAGAACGGTGTTGACGTTCCTAAACCTTTTTCTAGATGGACAACAGAGGAAAATAGAAAAGCACAATTTGACGTTAGGGCTAGAAATATTATTTCATTTGCTTTAACCCTTGACGAGTTTTACAGGATATCTATTTGTAAAAGTGCTCAAGAGATGTGGAAAATACTAAGAGTAACTTATGAAGGAACTGATGATAGTGACTCAATTTCGGAGTCAAGTGATTCGGAAATAGAAGCTAACATTTGCTTGTTGGCAAAAGACAATATATCTTCCGACTTTGAGGTTAGTGATTTCGACTCATCCTCAAGGGATGATGAAAATGATTTTGATGAATTACAAAATGCATATAATGAATTGTTTAGTGCCTTTAAGGACTTGAAAAATGAATACAAAACTGTGAAAAAGAGTTTAAGTAGATCCGGAAAGGAGGTTGAGTCATTAAAAACGAAAATTGCATGTTTAGAGGAAAAGGAAACCATAGAAACGAAAATTGTATGTATAGATGAGAATGATGATAAGAATATAGTATGTGCATCTTGTAAAGAGTATGAATATGACATTGATATACTTAATCATTTGCTTGATAAAGCCGAAAAGGAATTAAGTAATAATAATAAGGATAAAGTTGTTATAGCTCAAAACAGTGTAAACCATCAAGTTCCTTTGAAAAAGCCTAAAATGAAAAATAGAAGAGTATGGGTTGAAAAAGGAACTAGAGCATCTATTGTTAAAAATTCATCATATTCAAAAGTTACATCTAAAGCATGTTTTTATTGTATGAAACAAGGTCACATTTCAAATAGATGTAAAATAAAACATTTTGGTGTTCCTAAAGGTAAATACATTTGGGTTCCTATTGTTAAATAATTTGTGTCTCTAACCCCAAGGACCCAAAAGTTATGGGGACCTAAGTTTACTATGTTCTTGTTTTGTAGGAAACTTCCAAATCAAAGAAGTCTATGTGGTATCTTGATAGCGGATGCTCAAAGCATATGACCGGTGATAAAACGAAATTTGTGAGTTTTAAAGCTAAAGAACAAGGATATGTAACTTATGGGGACAACAACAAAGGGAAGATTCTTGGAATTGGAAATATAGGTGGTGCAAATACTTTGGAGATTAAGGATGTGCTTCTTGTTGATGGACTAAAGCATAATCTCCTTAGCATAAGTCAACTATGTGACAAAGGATTTAAGTTTTTGTGTCACAGATAGAACCCAAAAATGTTGAGGAAGCGCTTAAAGATGACCAATGGTGCATTTCTATGCAAGAGGAACTTAACCAATTTGAAAGGAATCAAGTCAGGGAATTAATCCCAAGAGAAGAATCAAATCAAGTAATTGGAACTAAATGGGTGTTTAGAAATAAACTTGATGAAGATGGAAACATAACAAAGAATAAAGCTAGACTTGTTGCCAAAGGCTACTGTCAGGAGGAAGGTATTGATTGTGATAAAACTTATGCTCCTGTTGCCAGGTTAGAGGCTATACGCCTACTTCTTGCTTATGCATCTTTGATGAAATTTAAATTATATCAAATGGATGTTAAAAGTGCATTTTTGAATGGATTTATTAAAGAAGAAGTATATGTAGAACAAACCCCTGGATTTGAAGATTTTAGTTATCCTAATCATATTTTTAAATTAAAGAAAGCATTATATGGGTTAAAACAAGCTCCTAGGTCTTGG
Source organism: Sphenostylis stenocarpa (assembly GCA_963425845.1). Taxonomy (NCBI): domain Eukaryota; kingdom Viridiplantae; phylum Streptophyta; class Magnoliopsida; order Fabales; family Fabaceae; genus Sphenostylis; species Sphenostylis stenocarpa. The sequence continues at coordinate 65,139,560 of OY731403.1, read as the reverse complement.
TATGAAAGACTAAGTAGTTTCCTAACTTCAAATGATTTTTCTAGAGGAAAAATTGATTCTACTTTGTTTATAAAGTAAAAGAACATATCTTATTGGTTCAGGTATATGTTGATGATATTATTTTTGGATCAACTGATAATTCCTTGTGTGTAGAATTTGCTAAGATAATGTAGGGAGAGTTTGAAATGTCTATGATGAGAGAATTGACATTCTTCCTTGGACTTCAAATCAAGCAACTTAAAGATGGAATTTTTATCTCTCAAACCAAATACTGCAAAGAGATACTCAAAAAGTTTGGAATGGACACTTCAAAGGAAGCTAACAAACCCATGGGAACTTCATGCTATTTAGACAAGGATGAATCAGGTTTGGAAATTAATCAATCTATGTATAGAGGTATGATAGGTTCTCTGTTATATTTAACTGCAAGTAGACCTAATATTATGCATTCTGTCTGTGTGTGTGCTAGATTTCATGCATGTCCAAAAGAATCTCACTTAATTGCAGTAAAACGCATTTTAAAATATTTAAAAGGAACTACTGGTTTTGGTTTATGGTATCCATCTGAAGCTTGTACTAGTTTAATATGTTATTCTGATGCTGATTATGGTGGATGCAAAATTGATAGAAAGAGTACTAGTGGGACATGTCATTTGTTAGGTTCATCTTTAGTATCTTGGCATTCTAAGAAACAGGCATGTGTTGCTTTACCCACCACTGAAGCTGAATATATTGCAGTTGGTAATTGTTGTGCTCAAATTTTATGGATGAAACAACAGCTAGAAGATTATAGTATATTTCTAAATGACATTCCTTTAATGTGTGATAATACGAGTGCAATCAATCTTACTAAGAATCCAGTAATGCACTCTAGGACTAAGCATATAGAAATTAGACATCACTTCTTAAGAGATCATATAAACAAAGGAAACTGTAAAATTGAGTATGTTGATACAAAGCATCAATTAGCAGATATTTTTACTAAGCTTCTACCCATGGATAGATTCTATGATCTTAGAAGAGACTTAGGGATATTAGAAATAGCTAAATTTTGCTTAATTAGACAGTTTTTGGATGATTGTAAGAATATAATTCATTATGCAGGATGTTAATAGATTATCATATGTATAAACCTCAAAAATTTGATGTACTTTCTGGAATAATCGATTATTTGGAGTTATAATCGATTATTTGCACCCAAAACACACAAAACATGACATTTCTCTCTGGATTAATCGATTAACTCGCCAGATAATCGATTAAACTCAGTGTTAATCGATTAACAGCTTGAATTAGTCGATTAAATGAGTCTGGTACTGGTTTAATCAATTAATTCAAGATTTAATCGATTAAACCTGGCAAGTTTTGGTTCCTAGCTGTTGCCAACAGCTCTCTTGACCTTCATTCACTCCCATATGACCGTTGGAGATGCTTGGTTATAAATAGGGACCTCCATTTCACTTCTACTCACTTCTATCTCTTTAATTCAAGCTTTCTTGCCTCATTCTACTCACTTTGCCTTCTTCTAACATCACTTCTCTTCCTAAATCTTTTTGTTACTCTTCTAATCCTACAATGGCCTCATCTTCTTGTGCTAAAATTCCCACCAGAAGAAGATCTCCACCCTCATCTCATCCCCGTCCTAATTCTGTAGAAGGATGGATCTCTAATGCTGAAGGCCGACAAAAATTTCTGTCTTATTGAAAGGAACGTGGTATTATTTCTCCTAAGTTCCTTATTGGTGATCAGTTCATCAATAAGGGATTCAATTTTCCTAATCTCCTTGAAATTCAAGGAGTTCTTCCTTTCATCCAAATGCAAGGTACGTATTATCCTGACTTAGTTAGGGTATTTTACTCTAGGTTTAAATTCAGAGATCAAATAGCTACCTCTCGTGTAAAGCGGGTCACAATTATTCTTGATGATGATATTTGAGAAAACGTTGCCCATTTTCCTATAAGAGAAGTTGCTATTAACGTGTTTGGTGAGTTAGATGATTTTGACAGGATCATGGCTTACCGTTCTTTTCTGCGAAACCCTTCCATGGAGATTGGGCGTCTCCTTCTAGCTGGACCTTTGAAGAAGGAGGAACGCATGATTTTGCATTTACTTGTTTGGATCCTATGTCCCCGAGCTACAAATCATGCTTAATGTTCCTCAATCGATCTTCGTATTATTCATGCCATAATGAATAATGAGCCTTTAAATTGGGGCATTCTTTTCACCATGACTATGTTAAAAGCCAAACGCCATCCCACCTTCAAAATTCCATATGCCCTCCTTGTCTCTCGCATTCTTGAATACAAAGGAGTAAATGTCGAAGGTGAACAAACAGTACGAACGAATAACTTAAATAGCATGCTGGACAACACATTAACCCAACTCCAAATGGTGCGTGTCAACAATATTTATGTTCACAAGGATGACGTTCCAAACGAAGATGATGATGATAATGAAGATTCTGATGATGATATACCCCCTGCTGCTGAGTTTCCCTCTGATCAAATCCAAAGTGTTGGAACTTCCTCTGCTCATCCTGAAACCCGAAAATCTATGGAAGATATGTTATCTGATATGAACTAGAGGATGCAGGCATTCTTCACTCTTTCTGGAGTACGACATGAGGAAATAATTCGCCGTATCTCTGATGTAGATGATAAAGTGTGTCATTTAGAAAATAAATATGATGCACACTTTCATAGTGATAGTGAAGAATTTTAAAGTTTGTTTTATTTTATCTTGTGAATGTAATATATTTTCATTTCTGAAATAAAATATGGTGTTCTTTTAATGCTTTGTTTGAGGGGGAGTTATCTCCAAGTTATGCATATTTTGAGGAGGAGCTCTTATGATTGTTATAGAAGGAATTTTTCATTTTTGATTATAATCAAAATAGGGGGAGAAATATTTAAAGCCTCTTATGATTGAATTTAAATATTATCTAGTATGTTTAATGTGTTTGTTAGTATGACAGATAAAACAGGTTATTACATGGCTTTAAAAGAAAATTTTGATCATCATCAAAAAGGGGGAGATTTTTGAACATTCAAGGACTTGATGTTGAACATACACGGACATGAAGCTTGTTGATTTTGATGATGATTCAAGAACAAAGAACTTAGAGAGTTGAAAACTTGTTTTATTGTGTAATAAATCTGTTTTGATTAGTTTGAGTCTGTAATATTAGATTCTAAGATAGCTGGTACATAGTCTACACTTTAGAAGCTTCAAAAACTCACATTTATCAGTTTGCCTCGGGTTTAATCGATTAAATGGTCAGATAATCGATTATTACAGTGAGAAAAACACTTTTCTGTCACTGTTCATTGTAATAATCGATTAACAGGCCTGTTAATCGATTAATAGGGCTTTTAATCGATTAAAACAGAGAGTTTTGGGGTTCTGTTGATTTTGGCTCTGTAATAATCGATTAACACTTCATTTAATCGATTATTTCAGTCAGATTTTGATTTTCAACTTCAAATTAAACCTATTTTCGAAAACCCTAATCCCAATACTCTCTAGTTCTGAAAATCCCAATTCCCAAACCCTAATTTCTCTACTTAAGGTTCTCTAAGGCTCTTAGAAAATAGAACAACCTTTTTCAAACAAAAGTTAAGTGCTGTGAGTGCCAGAGAACTGTTTGTTGGAGGAAAAAGGGGCTTTTGGAACTTGGTGTGGGCTAGAAGCGATAAGAATCACTAAGTGGAGTTCTCTGTGCCATCTCTGGGGAAAGTTGTTCTTCATCTCTCGTGGGTTTCAAGAGAGGTGTTTTCTTTACTTTGTATTTTCAATTGCTATCTGTTTGTAACAACTTTGATTATAGTGACAACGTTAATCCTTTGTTTGAGTGATTAGCAACTAGATGTAGGGTCTTTTGATCCGAACCAGTATAAATCTCCTGTGTAAGACTATCTCTATCTTATTTACGTTTACACAGCTTTTTAATCGGTAAAATTTGGGGAAAATTTTTAAAACTTAATTTTTGTTAAGAAACCAATTCACCCCCCCTCTTGGTTTTTGTCCGACAACGCGAACATTCCGCTGCGCGATTCCAACAAAAAGTGCCATCATTTAGTTGCTTAATTTGAAGTCCAAGGAAGAAGGTTAATTCTCCCATCATGGACATTTAAAATTCATTCTGCATAATACTAGTAAATCCTTCACATAGAGAGTTATCAATAGATCCAAAAATAATATCATCAACATATACTTGAACTAACAAAATATGTTCACCTACTTTCTTAATAAACAAAGTTGAGTCAATTTTTCCTCTAGAAAAGTCATTAGCTAATAGAAAACTACTTAATCTTTCATACCATGATCTAGGAGCTTATTTTAATCCATAAAGTGCCTTTTTTAATTTAAAAATATGATAGGGTATTTGAAATTTTAAAAACCCGGAGGTTGTTGTACATAAACATCTTCTTTAATAAAACCATTTAGAAAAGCACTTTTGACATCCATTTGATACAATTTCAATTTCATCATTGAAGCATATGCAAGAAGTAGGCGTATAGCCTCTAACCTGGCAACAAGAGCATAAGTTTCATCATAATCTATACCTTCCTCTTTACAGTACTCTTTTGCCACAAGTCTAGCTTTATTCTTTGTTATGTTCCCATCTTCATCAAGCTTGTTTCTAAATACCCATTTTGTTCCAATTACTTGATGGGATTCTTCTCATGGAATCAATTCCCAGACTTGATTTCTTTCAAATTGATTTAGTTCTTCTTGCATTGCAATGCACAATTGATCATCTTTGAGAGCTTCCTCAACATTTTTGGGTTCAATCTGTGAAACAAAAGCTACAAACATACAAAAACTGGTCATATTTCTAGTACTTACCCCTTTTGAGATGTCACCAATTATATTGTCAATTGAATGTCCTCTTGGTGATTGCCACTCTTTTGCCAATTCAGTTGGTTGTTATGGTTCATTTTCATTAAGTACATTTCTTCTAATGCTTCCCTTATGTACTCATCATAACCTGCATATTCTTTACTTGACTCAAGAGGATTTCCCTCAAGGTCTACAATTTCATCAAATGTAACATGCACAGATTCTTCAATATTCAAAGTTCTTCTATTGAATACCCTATATGCTTTTCTAGAAAGTGAATAACCTAAGAAGATAGCCTCATTAGCTTTTGAATCAAATTTACCTAAATTGTCTTTACCATTATTTAATACAAAACATTTACAACCAAAGATTTTCAAACTAGCTACATTTGGTTTTCTTCCTTTAAATAGCTCATAAGGAGTCATTTTCAAGATAGGTCTAATGAGCATTCTATTTAAAACATAACATGCAGTACTTATAGCATCAACCCAAAAATATTTAGGAACATTAGATTCATTCAACATTATTCTAGCTAGTTCCTCTAGTGATATATTTTTCCTTTCAACTACACCATTTTGTTAGGGGGTTCTAGGTGCAGAAAAATTATGTAAAATACCATTCTCTTCACAAAACTTTTCAAAAGATTCATTTTGAAATTCTCCACCATGGTCACTTCTTAATACTTTAATTTTTAAGTCCTTTTCATTTTGAATTTGCATAGCAAATTTTCTAAATGCCTTAAAAACTTCACTTTTCAAAGTTAAAAAAAATGTCCAACTAAATCTAGAGTAATCATTGTAGACCCCTAATTTTGCTCGGCCTCTCAATAAAGGCTAAGGAGACTTCCTATAACAAGATAAAGCTTGTCCGACATCTCAATATAGGCCAAGAAGACTTCCTATATGAAGATAAAACTTCAATGGACGTCTATCGGCATCAATCGACGTCTGAATAAAGAAAGGAAAACTTCCCGGGGGTCCCAGAACACAAAATCTGGCAAAAACAGTCGAGATGGCTGTCCCAGAAGTTGGGACGGCCGTCCCAGAAGCCCAGACGGCCGTCCCAACTTGTTTTGAGGCTTGGGACGGCCGTCCCAAATCCCAGACGGCCGTCTCAACTTCCCGAGACGGCCATCCCTGATTTCCAAGCTCCAGACGGCCGTCCCAAGCTGCTAGGCTGCGAAAACTATAAATAGGAGGCTCATTTGCCACTTTTTCAGACTCCAGACACTTGTCTTCTCTCCCTACTTTGAATGAACTCTCCGATTGCCTTAAAAAGGTAACAATCGGTTAAGGAATTGTATTCCAACATTCGATTCTTCTTTAAAATTTAGTTGAGTCGATATTGTATTCGGGGAGGAGAGTCTTTGTAGAGCGGGGGATTGCCAAAACACATCCTCACAGTTCAAGATTTGTAATACAAAGCTTGCTACGGAGGTTCTTTTCACTTCTCTTCTCTTTTATTGCTTTATTTATTGCTTTATGTATGCAATATGAAATAAAGTCATGTAAATAGTCATTTTTTTAATATTATGCAATAAAATAGGGTAATAGCGTAATTTCTCGTAATCTTTGCTTAATGAATTAATCCGTCATAGGGAACCCGAAAGGGGCGTTGTGGGGTGCTAACACCTTCCCCACACGTAACTAACTCCCTTACCCAACTCTGGTTATAATGGCCAAGTTTGGTTTTTATTAAAATCAACGTCTTTTTTATCCTTTTCCAATGTTTACGGTCAAAACATTGGTGGCGACTCCATAAGAACCCCTTTTCAAAAACCTTGCTTTTATTAGAGGATAGTTCAGTTGTTGAGCACCTCGGAAGCAATGAACATATTTTAACATAAAACGTGAGTCTAAACCATCTTTTCGCGACCGCTCGCATAAACGTTCGAGATGTCCCTAGACGTCGGAATGGACGGCGACGACAGATGGCGACTCCACTCTCCAAATAAAAAATCAAAATCGCGAAAGAAAAAGGCGAAATCAAAACTATTTCAGCAGAATAAAGAGCTTCAAGGAAAATAGCTCCAACCTTCTATCCCAATAAAAGAAGGTACATCGAAAAAAAAGGCCAACGGAAAGGCTTGATCATCCCCAAGCGGATCCTTTCCTACTCCAAAGGCAAAACAAAAATTACTCCACGACTCAGCATCGCCACATGCGTCGTCAAACATAATCATTTAAAGCTTCAATCAACATCCTTCCATCCAAGGAAAAGGAAGTCATCAACATAGAAAAGCCAACGGAAAGGCTTCATCATCCCAAAGCGGGTCCTTGCCTACTCCAAAGGCAAAACAAAAATTACCTCACGACTCAGTTGCATCACCACATGAGTCATCGAGCACACTCATCCAAAATATCCACCTCATTCCACAAAGGAGAATAAGGACTACACAAAGATCAACCAAAGAAGATATAGAGTCAAAATCTCCATATCTCCAGGGGTTCAACAAAAAGAAAAAAGAAAAAACTTGCATTCCCCAATAGAGGCACGAAAAAGGCCGAATAAAAATCTCGAAGTAGAGCATATCAAAAAAATCTATAAAAAGAGGAAAACAAGAAAATTTCCATCTTCCAGCTCAAATAAGAGCTTCACAAAGCCAGGAGCCAAGACTTCATCATCAAAAAATTAATCAAAGTTGGATCCCCAGGAAGCCGACAGACTCCTTCGCAAATCTCCAAAAAAAGAGAAAAAGAAGAAAATCTCTTCATCCCGCTCAATAAAGAGCTTCACAAAAGTCAGGAGTCAAGACTCCATCATAAAAAATCAAATCAAAGATTGGATCCCCAGGAAGCCAATAAACTCCCCGGGATCGCGAAAAAGAAAAGAGAAAAAAAAAAGAAAATCTTTTCATCCCTAGCAGATAATAAAAAGCCTGCATGCATAAAAGAAATAAAAAAGGTGCACGCATTTAAGAAAGCCAAATTTGCAAAATCGTGAAAAAAGATACAAAATTGCGAGGAAAAGATAAAAACCCATTCCCCAGTAGGAATAAGAGCATAAGCAAAGCTAGCTCAAGACAACAACATCCAACAAGGAGTCAAAAACTCCATTCCTCCCTAGGGGTCAAGTCAAAATAGATTTCCGGGAGAGCAATCAAATCCCCGATGAATCATCAAAAGGGAAAAACTACCCCAGTGAGCCTACGACAGAGGCAAACTACAAATTCATATCCTCAGGGAGTTAATTGCCTATAACACCCAATATGGATATCCCTAATGGAATGCAAAGATTCCACTTCCAATGAAACCTCTACCTACTCAGAGACGAGCAAAGAGCTAATATCCCCAAGAAATGGGAAATCAACCTACGCAAGAGGCAATATAAGCCCAAAGCATAAAAGTCTTCACCACTGCTGAAGCATTTGCCTAAAAACAAGAGGCACAATTAACTAGAAATAAAAAAATCCTCAATGGATTCCTGCCTAAATTAAGAGGCAATCATCAATAAACCCCGGCAAAATTCGGACGGCTAAATAGAAAAGCCCGAAACCACAAATCCCCAGGAGATTCCTGCCTAAAATAAGAGGCAACCAACAAGAAATCACCGGTAAAACCGGATGGCTAAATAAAAAATCCAAAAACAAGATTCTCCGGAAAAGACCAGATGGCTAAAAAGAAAAGCCAAAAACAAGAATCCCCGGCAAGACCGGATGGCTAAAAAGAAAAGCCAAAAACAAGAATACCCGGCAAGACCGGATGGCTAAAAAGAAAAAAGCCAAAAACAAAGAATCCCTGGCAAAGACCGGATGGCTAAACAAAAAAAGCCAAAAACAAAGAAATCCCCGGTAAATCGGATGACTAAAACAGAAAAGTCAAAAAGAAAGAAAATCAATCACTCCCCATGGAATAGGCGCATGATCAGAGACAATAAGCCGCCAACACATATCCAAAAACCGGATGACGATTTGTACTCATCAATCAAAAGACTGAATGCCGAAAAAGAGCATCCCAAGAGCCTTATAGAATAGGGTTCGTACTAGGTGAGGGTAGGTACTCACCAGAGCCTTATAGAATAGGGTTCGTACCAGGTGGGGGTAGGTACCCATAAGAGCCTTAGAGAATAGGGTTCGTACCAGGTGGGGGTAGGTACCCACAAGAGCCTTATAGAATAGGGTTCGTACCAGGTGAGGGTAGGTACTCACCAGAGCCTTATGGAATAGGGTTCGTACTGTGTGGCGGTCCACAAGAGCCTTATAGAATAGGGTTCGTACTGGGTGGGGGTAGGTACCCACAAGAGCCTTATAGAATAGGGTTCGTACTGGGTGAGGGTAGGTACTCACCAAAGCCTTATAGAATAGGGTTCGTACTGGGTGGGGGTAGGTACCCACAAGAGCCTTATAAAATAGGGTTCGTACGGGTGAGGGTAAGTACTCACCGAGCCTTATAGAATAGGGTTCGTACGGGTGAGGGTAGGTACTCACCAGAGCCTTATAGAATAGGGTTCGTACCAGGTGGGGGTAGGTACCCACCGTAACCTTATAGAATAGGGTTCATATCCACAAAAGCCTTATAAAATAAGGTTTGTACCGGATGAGGGTAGGTACTCATCGAATCTAGCAAAATGCAGATTCATACCAGGTGGGGGTAGGTACCCACCAGAGCCCTATAGAATAGGGTTCGTACCAGCAAAAGCCTTATAAAATAAGGTTTGTACCAGATGAGGGTAGGTACTCATCAGAATCTAGCAAAAATGCACATTCGTACCAGGTGGGGGTAGGTACCCACCAGAGCCTTATAAAATAAGGTTTGTACCGAATGAGGGTAGGTACTCATCAGAATCTAGAAAAAAATGCAGATTTGCATCAGGTAGAGTAAAATACTCACCAGTACAAAAAATGGGTTGTGAAAACCTTACTTTTATTAGAGGATAGTTCAGTTGTTGAGCACCTCAGAAGTAAGTACCCACAAAGAACCTTGCAAAACGGGGTTCATACCAGGTGAGGGTAGGTACTCACCAGAGCCTTGCAGAACAAGGTTAGGACCGGGTGGGGGTAGGTACCCACAAGAGCCTTATGAAATAGGGTTCGCACCAGATGAGGGTAGGTACTCATCAAAAAGTAGATTCATACTTAGTGGGGGTAGGTACCCACAAGAGTCTAGTGAAATGCAGACTCATACCTGGTGAGGGTAAGTACTCACCATAGCCTTATAAAAGAAGGCTCAAACCAGATAGGGGTTAGTACCTATCAAAAATATTTATCATCCGGAGGATCAGGAAACTTCAAGCGTAGGAGCATCTGAAGGATAACCGGGCAAAAAGGGTTAACTCCTTCCCCTACCAACTAACTTTGTCGGCATATTAGGCCAACAATTAGTCAGGCAGGTGAAGGGGGGGCAGTTATAGACCCCTAATTTTGCCCGACCTCTCAATAAAGGCTAAGGAGACATCCAATAACAAGATAAAGCTTGCCCGTCATCTCAATATAGGCCAAGAAGACTTCCTATATGAAGATAAAGCTTCAATGGACGTCTATCGGCATCAATCGACGTCCGAATAAAGAAAGGAAAGCTTCCCGGGGGTCCCAGAACACAAAATCTGGCAAAAACAGTCGAGATGGCCATCCCAGAAGTTGGGACGGCCGTCCCAGAAGCCCAGACGTCCGTCCCAAGTTCCAGATGGTCGTCCCAACTTGTTTTGAGGCTTGGGACGGCCGTCCCAAATCGCAGACGGCCGTCCCAACTTCCCCAGACGGCCATCCCTGATTTCTAAGCTCCAGACAGCCGTCCCAAGCTGCTAGGCTGCGAAAACTATAAATAGGAGGCTCATTTGCCACTTTTTCAGACTCCAGACACTTGTCTTCTCTCCCTACTTTGAATGAACTCTCCGATTGCCTTAAAAAGGTAACAATCGGTTAAGGAATTGTATTCCAGCATTCGATTCTTCTTTAAAATTTAGTTGAGTCGATATTGTATTCGGGGAGGAGAGTCTTTGTAGAGCGGGGGATTGCCGAAACGCATCCTCACAGTTCAAGATTTGTAATACAAAGCTTGCTACGGAGGTTCTTTTCACTTCTCTTCTCTTTTATTGCTTTATTTATTGCTTTATTTATTTCTTTATGTATGCAATATGAAATAAAGTCATGTAAATAGTCATTTTTTTAATATTATACAATAAAATAGGGTAATAGCGTAATTTCTCATAATCTTTGCTTAATAAATTAATCCGTCATAGGGAACCCGAAAGGGGCATTGTGGGGTGCTAACACCTTCCCCACACGTAACTAACTCCCTTACCCAACTCTGGTTATAATGGGCAAGTTTGGTTTTTATTAAAATCAACGCCTTTTTTATCCTTTTCCAATGTTTACGGTCAAAACATTGGTGGTGACTCCATAAGAACCCCTTTTTGAAAACCTTGCTTTTATTAGAGGATAGTTCAATTGTTGAGCACCTCAGAAGCAATGAACATATTTTAACATAAAACGCAAGTCTAAACAATCTTTTCGCGACCGCTCGCATAAACGTTTGAGATGTCCCTAGACGTCGGAACAGACGGCGGCGACAATCATCAACAATTACAAGAGCATAACAATTTCAACAAAAACTTTTGATTCTAGATGGTCCAAATAAATCTAAGTGTAAAAGTTCTAGAGGCTTTGATGTGGAAATTATATTCTTAGTTTTGAAAGATGATTTTACTTGTTTACCTTTTTGACATGCATCACATAATTTATCTTTTTCAAACTTTAACTTAGGCAATCCAACAACTAAGTCTTTAGATATTAGTTTGTTTAATTGATGCATATTTATATGAGCCACTCTTTTATGCCATAACCATGAGTTTTCTTCTTTAGCAACCGAGCATGTTATATCAACATTAGATGTACAATATAAGTTAATCAAAAAAATATTGTTATGCTTAATAATACCTTTTAATGCAACTTCCTTAGAATCTTTAAGATGTATGGTGCAGAAATTACTTTCAAAAATTACCTTGAGACCTTTATCACAAAGTTGGCTTATACTTAGAAGATTGTGCTTTAGTCCATCAACAAGGAGCACATGCTTTATTTCCAAGGTGTTTGCACCACCAATGTTTCCGGTACCAAGGATTTTACTTTTCCTGTTGTCTCCATAAGTTACATATCCTTGTTCTTTCTTGATGAAACTTGTAAATTTCTTTTTATCCCTAGTCATGTGTCTTGAATATCCACTATCAAGGTACCACATAGAATATTTGGATCTTAAAATTTCCTACAAAATAAGAACACAATAATCTTAGGTCCCCATAACTTTTGGGTCCTTGGGGTTAGAGACAATCACATCATTTAACTATAGGCACCAAAATATATTTTCCTTTTGGAACACCAAAGTGTTTAATTTTACACGTATTTGAAGTATGTCCTTATTTCATACAATAAAAACATGCATTGGGGGATTTAAATTTTGAAAAGGATTCATTTATATTTTGTGAAGGTACACTTCCTTTTACAACCCATACTCTGCGGGTTCTTTGATTTTTAGTTCTTTTTCAAGGTTTTATATTCATATTTTAAGTCCTTAAAAGTAGGAAACAACTCTTGATATGCATTATGTAAAGGATCAAAATCATTTTCATCATCACTTGAAGAACAATCTGAATCACTTACCTCATAGTCGGAGGATACATTGTCATTTGCCATTAAGCAAAGATTTGCTTCAATTTCAGAATCACTTGACTTGAACTAGAGTTACTTTCATCCCACACAATGTAAGATTTCTTTTTGAAGGATTTTCTTCCTTTTGAATCATCATTTCTTTTGTTGTTGGGACAGTCGAATTTCACATGCCTTGTTTCACCACAACCATAACATTTGAAATTTAATGAAGATCCTTCTTTCTCATTCTTCTTACCTTTAAATGATTGCCTCCCTTTGGCTTTCATGAACTTGGTGAATTTTTTGATCATGAGACTCAGGTTTTCATCTTCTTCACTATCAAAATTTTCTTCTTCCTTCTTTTTCTTGTTTTTGGAAATCTCAATTTTGAAGGCTAAGTTTATCTTTTGATGTTGGCCTTCTTCATCATTTAACCTTCCTAGTTCAAGCTCATGCTCTCTCAATTTTCCAAAGAGAGTCGCCATTGTCATTGTTGCCAAATTTTGTGACTCCATGATGGCAGTCACTTTGGGTTGCCATTTCCTGTCTAAAGATTTCAAAATCTTAACATTTCACTCGTCAATATCAAAATTCTTACCAAGTCCAAAGAGATGGTTAACAACATGAGTGAAACGCTTTTGAACATCAAATATTGTTTCTCCCTGTTGCATTTGAAACATCACATATTCTGGTATCAATGAGTTTTTCCTTGCTCTTTTCACGTCATCGGTTCCTCCATGAGTCACTTGTAGAATTTCCCACATTTCTCGAGCACTTTTACAAACTGAAATTCTATAAAACTCATCAAGGGTTAAAGCATATGAAATAAAATTTCTAGCCCTAACACATATTAGGCTTTTCTATTTTCCTCAGCAGTCCATCTAGAAAATGGTTTTGGTTCCTCTACTTCCTTTACAGTCATCTTAGGAATAAAAGGACCATTTACAACAGCATCCCAAACACCCCTGTCCACAGACTCTAAAAATATTTGCATCCTAACTTTTTAGAAAGGATAATTTTATCCAGCAAAAAGTGTGGGTCTGTGAATAGAGGCACCCTCAGCAAAAGTCTGGTTTTGTCCGACCATTTTCGAAAATTTGAAAAACTATCAAAGCAAGCTCTGATACCACTTGTTGGTATCACACAACAGAATGTTTGCGTTAAAGACAAAAACCAAGAGGGGGATGAATTGGTTTCGTATAAAAATTATCCCTTTTAACAACTTTTCACATGTTTTACAGATTAAACGATAATATAATAAAACACTTGAAATGTAAAGATATAAGGGAAGAAGATTACACAAGTAATTTATACTGGTTCGGATCAAAAGACCCTACGTCCAGTTGTTAGTCACTCTAAAAGAGGATTAACTCAGTCACTATAATAATGGTTCTCAAATAAATAAATTACAAGTAGATAAAGATTAGAAAACACCTCTCTTGAGTCACACAAGAGATGAACACCTCCTTTGAAGCCACAAAGGATGAAGACAACTTTGCTAGAGACGATACAACACTCAATCCACTGAGAATCCCACTTAATGATTCTTATCGCTTCTAGCCCACACTAGGTTTTCAAAGCCCCTTTTTCTTCCCTACTCAAAATTCGGCCAGCAATCACAACTCTTAACTTTTCTGAGTATTAAAAAGGTTTTCATTTTACAGATTTCTAGAGAGTTCCTTAAATATAGATTTTATGGTTTTGAAATTAGGGTTTTCGAAAATAGGTTTGAAATTTGAAATTCAAAATCATAACTGATACAGATAATCGATTATCATGAGTGATAATCGATTATCACACAACCATTTTCGCAGAAGACATAATTTTGACAGGATAATCGATTATCAACAGAGATAATCGATTATTCCAGAGACTTCCAGAGACTTAGGAGAGCTAGGATAATCAATTATCACAAGTGATAATCTATTAACAATAATCGATTATTTATAATTGATTATCCAGAGGTGATAATCGATTAACACAGTGAGTTTTAGATAAAAGCTAACTTTCAGTGGACAGACTATGTACTGGCTATCTTAAACTCTCTTTTTACATACTCAAAATGATAAAACAAAGTTATTACAAATAGATACAACTATATGAGTCTTCTAATCTTGAATTCCTTTGTCTCTAAAGCATCATCAAAATCTTCAGGCATCATACCCTTGTATTTTCAACAAATGATGTGGCTATAGACTCCTCTGCTGAAATAAAAAAAATGGACAACAAAATTGATGGCTTAGTGAATTTAGTCGCTTAACTTGCTGTAACCCAAAAGAATGGTGTTGCACCTGAAAAAGTTTGTGGTATTTGTACTTCCATAGATCATTATACAGATGGTTCTCCCTCATTACAATATGCAAAACCAGATGCTCCACAAGCTTATGCTGCAAACATTTACAACAACAGAAGTCCACAACAACAACAGAATTTTGACATGGTTTCAAATAGATACAACCCAGGCTGGAGAAATCATCCAAACCTGAGATGGTCCAATCAACAGCCACAACCACAGCATCAGCAACAACAATAGTCTCCTCCCAATTTCCAAAACAATGTTGGACCGAGCAGATATGTGCCTCCACCTTTTAAACAGCAGTATTAGAGACAAAATGAAGCTCTAGTACGATCACCAGCTCCAAATCCTCAACCTTCATTTGAAGAGCTAGTCAGGAAGATGAACCTACAAAATGTGCAGTTCCAATAGGAGACAAGAGCTTCCATACAGGAGACAAAAGCTTCCATCCAGAGTTTGACAAATCAAATGGGGTAGATGGCTACTTAGCTTAATCAGCTACAGTCCCAGAATTCTGATAGATTGTCATCCCAAACACTGCAGAATCCGAAAAATGTCAGTGCCATCACTTTGAGGTCTGGCAAGCAGGTTCATATCCCAGTAGTTGCACTTGTACCAACATTTGTGCCTGCACCTCAGACAGATAACAATGTTGCATCAAAGATAAAGTGTCCTAAGGAAAAGGAACCTGCAAGTGGTAGAACAGAATCCTCCAGTTCTACTGCACAGAATAGTGAGTAGCTGCAAAAGCCTCTTATCCCTCTTCCATTCCCTCCAAGAGTAATTTCAAGTAAAAAGATGGAAGAGGTAGACAAAGAGATTCTAGAAACATTCAAGAAGGTGGAGGTGAACATTCCTCTTTTGGATGCCATCAAGCAAATTCCTAGATATACCTGAAAGAGTTGTGTACTCACAAGAAGAAACTAAAGGGAAATGATCGGATTAGCATGGTCAGAAATGCGTCAGCACTAATAGGTAAATTTGTTCCTCAAATTCCTGAGAATTGGAAAGACCCAGGTACTTTCTGTGTTCCTTGCATCATAAGTAATTATAAATTTGAAAATACTATGCTCGATCTAAGTGCTTCAATTGATGTCATGTCGTTGTCTATATTTAAATATATTTCCCTTGGACCTTTGCAACCTACGGGTGTGGTGATACAGTTGGCAAACAGAAGTGTTACCCACCCTATAGGTTTCATTGAGGATATCTTAGTTAGGGTTGGTGAGTTGATTTTCCCTGCTGATTTTTATATTCTTGATATGGATGAGCGATTTTCACATGGTTCTGCACCCATCATTTTAGGCAGACCATTTTTAAAGACTACACGAACCAAAATTGATGTGCATGCAGGGACCTTATCCATGGAATTTGATGACATTGTGGTGCGTTTTAATATTCTAAATGCCATGAAACACCCAACTGAGGATCATTTTGTCTTTCATATTGATTCGATTGATGAATTAATTGATGAACATGTATTTGAAACCTTTCATGATGTTGATTTTCCATCTCTGCATAATTTTGTCACCTATTTTGCATATACTGATTATGAAGTATGTAATTCTTACATTGATCAGTTTTTGAATATTGATACAACTACTGACATGATTGACATAATGCTGATACACATTATGATCATGCACATGAATCTATATTTTTTGGTATTGTACCTCTTGATGTTGATTTTATAGAGTCAGAATGCATTAACCTTGTTGCAGGAAGTACACATGAATCTGACTTTTAGGTTGAGGTACAAGCTATGGAGCCCATTCCTTCTCCTTCTCTGGTTCCTTCTACTGTTCAGCCAACACCCATACTAGAGGTAAAACTCCTACCAGAAAACCTCAAGTATGCTTACTTGGAGGATGATGACAAGAAACCAATGATTATCTCCACCTCCCTCACTGCTGATGAAGAGGAAAGATTGTTGCAAGTGCTTAAATTGTAGAGAAAGGCCATTGGATGGACTTTGGCTGATCTTCCTGGAATTAGTCCATCCACAAGCATGCATAGGATTTTATTGGAGCATGGAACCAAACCAGTGAGATAGCCACAAAGGCGACTCAATCCTATCATCTTAGATGTCGTGAAGAAGGAGGTGACCAAGCTTCTACAAGCTGGGTTTATTTACCCTATTTCTGATAGTTGATGGGTGAGTCAAGTCCAGGTGGTCCAAAGAAGACAGGCCTCACAATTATAAAAAATGAGAGGGATGAATTCATTCCCACCAGATTAAAAAATAGTTGGAGAGTCTGCATTGACTACCAGAGGCTAAATCAAGCAACCAAGAAAGATCATTTTTCGCTACCTTTCATTGATCAGATGCTTGAGCGGTTAGCAGGTAAATCTCATTACTGTTTTCTCGATGGTTTCTCTGCCTACTTTCAAATACACATTACTCCTGAGAATCAAGAAAAGACCACATTTACTTGTCCCTTTGGAACTTTTTCCTATAGGAGGATGCCTTTTGGCTTATGCAATGCCCCTGGCACATTCCAGCAGTGCATGCTTGGTATTTTCAATGATTTTCTTGAAAATTGTATAGAGGTATTTATGGATGATTTTACTGTGTATGGATCCTCTTTTGATACATGTCTGCATAGTTTGGATAGAGTACTTCATAGATGCATTGAAACTAACCTTGTTCTTAATTTTGAGAAATGTCATTTCATGGTTGAGGAGGGTATAGTTTTAGGGCATATCATTTCCAGTAAGGGCATAGAAGTAGATCCTGCCAAAATATCTATTCACAGCTGCCTTACCCCTCTTGCATGTGAGAGGTTCATTCTTTTCTTGGTCATGCAGGATTCTACAGGCGCTTTAGCAAAGATTTCAGTAAGAAGGCCCCACCACTATCTAACTTGTTGCAAAAGGATGTTGATTTTATCTTTGATGACAAGTGCAAGGAGGCCTTTGACTGCCTCAAGAGTGCTCTGACCACCACTCTTATCATTCAGACACTAGATTGGACAACCCCCTTTGAGTTAATGTGTGATGCATCAAACTATGCACTGGGTGCTGTCTTGGCTCAGAAAGTGGATAAGCTGCCTAGAGTAATCTAATATGCTTTCAGGACTTTAGATTCTGCCCAAGCTAACTACACCACCACCGAGAAAGAGTTATTGGCCACTATTTTTGCTTTGGATAAATTTAGGTCATATTTGCTTGGTTCTTGAGTTATTGTGTTCACTGACCATGCAACTCTGAAGTACCTATTGAAGAAGGCTGAATCGAAGCCTCGACTGATTAGGTGGATGTTATGGCTCCAAGAGTTTGATTTAGATATTCGTGACAGGAGTGGAGCTCAAAATTTGGTAGCAAACCATCTTAGTAGGATTGAGAAATATGAGGCTCATGGTGATGTTTTGCCCAACCGGGATGACTTTCCCGATGAAAATTTGTTTGTTATATCCAACTCTTTCCCCACCCCTTGGTTCACAAACATTGTAAATTATTTAGTTGCTTCTGTTTTTCCTCTCATGTCATCTAAAGCGAAAAATGATAAACTTAAGAGCGATGCTAAGTATTATATATGGGATGACCCCTATCTGTGGAAGTTCTGCAATGACCAAGTAATTAGGAGATGCATACCAAATCAGGAGATCGACTCGGTCCTTAAATTTTGTCATTCTTCTACAACCTGTGGTCATCTTGGCATTCAGAGGACAACTCGTAAGGTGCTTGACTATGGTTTCTACTAGCCCACCATCTTCAAGGATGCATGGAGGATTTGTAACACTTGTGAGCAATGTTAGAGAGCAGGAGGGTCCCTTACATGGAGACAGCAGATGCCCCAGCAACCCATGTTATTTTGTGAGGTGTTTGATGTATTGGGTATTGATTTCATGGGTCCTTTCCCCGTTTCTTTTGGTTTTTATTATATTATCCTTGTAGTTGACTATGTTTCAAAATGGGTGGAAACCAAAGCCACCAGGACTAATGATGCTCATGTTGTTGTGGATTTTGTTAGATCTAACATCTTTTGCAGGTTGGGAGTACCCAGAGCCATTGTTAGTGATCAAGGCACCCATTTCTGTAACAGGTCTATGCAGGTGTTACTAAAAAAGTATGGGGTTGTTCACAAAGTTTCTACACCTTACCACCCCCAAACTAATGGGTAGGCTGAAATCTCAAATAGGGAGATCAAGAGGATTTTTTAGAAGATTGTCCAGCCGAACAAAAAGGACTGGAGCAATAGACTAGAGGATGCTCTTTGGGTGCATAGGACTGCCTACAAGGCACCCATAGGGATGTCACCTTATCAGGTCGTCTTTGGAAAGGCATGTCACTTACCTGTGGAAATAGAGCATCAGGCCTATTGGGTTGTGAAGACTTGCAATTTCTCACTTGACCAGGCTAGGGAGGAAAGGAAGTTGAAACTTAATGAGCTAGATGAGATTCGACTAGAAGCTTATGAGAGCTCAAAATTCTACAAAGAGAAAACCAGAAGCTCCACGATAGCTTGATAGCTAGGAAGGACTTTATGGTTAGCCAAAAAGTGATATTGTATAATTCTAGGCTTGGACTCATGGGTCGTAAGCTATGATCAAAGTGGATTGGAACTTTTGTTATTACTAATATTTATCCTTATGGTACAGTTGAAACCAAAAGTGAATCCACAGAAAAGAGCTTCAAAGTAAATGGGTGTTGACTGAAACCATTCCTCAGCAATCCTTCTCTAGTGGATGCAGTTGTGGATGAGATGTCCCTGATTGATCCCACTTCTCTTCCATCATGATCAGGGAGTTCTTCTTTCTCCTACAACTCTTTTATCTTGCTTGTCCTATTTGTTTAGTGGATATGATTGTGTTTACATTGAGGACAATGTCTGATTTAAGTGTGGGGGAGACTGTTCTTTGTTTAAGATTTTTAGTTTTCTTTGTTTTGTGTACAATTTGCATGCTTCTCTTGAATTTCTGGGTTTTGTTTAGGTTTTGGGAATTTTCTTCACTCTTGGATATAAGTTGCTTGATACTTTATGGATTGAAATCTTTGTTCTTCTTTGCATGCCAAGTTGATTTTGAGGTTTGAGTTTGGAAGTGACAGATTTACCTTCTGTGAGGTTTTGAGGCACTCTCTATTCTTTCTTTCTCGTGTGTAATGCCTCTTGATTGCTTGCATAGTGGCCTTGGCTTGATTCTTTTTTATGTTTCTTGATTCACATGCATGTTTGGAGCTGATTAAGGCAATTTTTGTTGTGATTAACCACTAGTCAAATAAGCCTACCCTGAATCAATTCCCTTGATAGCCCTTTTGAGCCTGTTTCCCTTTACTTCTTTTAAAGATCATTACAAGCCTCAAGTGAAAACCCATGATTACCTTAACCTTAAGGATTTTTGGAGCTTTGGAATCGTTTTGGGAATAACTGACTAAGTGTACAGGTGTGTTTTCATTGGATGATATACTGGCTAGTTGGTTCCTTAATGTACAATTTATGCAATTTAATTTTAAAAAAAAAAACATGAAAATTAAAAAGAATTTGAAAAGAAAGAAAAGTGTTGTTGTGGAAAAGGAAATTGAAAGGATTGGTATTGTAGGTCTTTGAGCATGCTCTGATGTTTATTTTTTACTTATTCCCCATTTCTGCTCTAATTCTTAAGGTTCTAGTTGTGTCCCGTATGATATCCTCCACCTTGTCCTTGGCCCCATTACAACCTTGGAAAGACCTTTTGATCCTTTTGTGCATGTGTTTTTGGTTGTTGATTTTAGAGGCTTGCCAAGTCTATGTGGTGCTTGTTTTTCATTGGTGCTTTGAGAGTAAATAGTAGTCTAAACACTTAAGTGATACAATGCATATCTTGTGAGGTTTTGCTGATTTTCATTCACCTCTTGAGCAGATTGATTTTCTTGACATGTTTTGAATTATTTGGATGATGTCCAGAGATGTTTGGTTTCTTTAACTCATTGAATGTTGGAGGTTGTCGATTCCTTTTGTTTCTCAGGTTTCATTAAGGAGTATGTAAATCTCTTTATGTTTTTGTTTTTTTATTTCTATTTCTGTCCTTTGAATGATTTAATTTAAATGTTTTTGGATTTGTTTCCCTACTCTGCTACATTTCATGATTCTTCCCAGGAATGCAAAAGGCTAAGTATGGGGGTATTTGAGTTAGAATCACGTAGCAGAATGTTTGCGTTTACGGACAAAAACCAAGAGGGGGGGTGAATTGGTTTCTTAAACAAAAATTAGGGTTTTAAAATTTTTCCCAAATTTCACCGATTAAAATGCTTTGTAAAGTAAATATATAAGGGAAAGAAGATTACACAGTTGATTTATACTGGTTCGGATCAAAAGACCCTACGTCCAGTTGCTAATCACTCAAAAGGAGGATTAACGCTATCACTATAATCACAGTTTACAAACATATTACAAATTGAAAAGATAAGGAATAGAATACACCTCTCTTGAGTCACAAAAGAGATGAACACCTCCTTTGAATTCACAAAGGATGAACAATAGTTTTTCGTAGAGATGGCACAACACACAATCCACCAAGAAACCCACTCAGTGATTCTTATCGCTTCTAGCCTACACTAGGTTTTCAAAAGCCCCTTTTTCTTCGCTACAGAGAGTTCTAGCAGTCACAGCTCTTAACTTTTGTATGAAAAAGGTTTGTTTATTTGCAGAGAGCCTTAGAGAACCTTAAGTAGAGAGAATAGGGTCTGGGAAATGGTGATTTTTGAAAACAGAAGAATTGGGAATACAGTTTTCGTAAATTGGTCCAGATTTGAATTTCAAAACTCATAACAGACATAAATAATTGATTATCTTGAGTGATAATCGATTATTGCAGAGCCATTTTCGCAGAGAAGTAAAACAGGATCAGGATAATCGATTATCTGGCCAAATAATCGATTATTTGCCTGTGATAATCGATTATCACAGTAAGCTATTCCTGAAAACAATTTTCATTATGTGATAATCGATTATCCACGGTGATAATCGATTATCATAGTGTATTTTTGATAAAAATGAGCTTTTAGAGGTTTTAGAGGATGGACTATGTGCTGGCTATCTTGGACTCTAATTTTACAGACTCAAAAACATAAAATAGAGTTATTACATAATATTACAAGTCTTCAAATCTCTAAGTCCTTTCTTCTTGAATCATCATTAAAATCTTCAAGTTTCATATCCTTGTATGTTTAACAATCTCCCCCTTTTTGATGATGATCCAAATTTGCTTTAAAGCCCTTTTGTAATAACCTGTTTTTAACTGTCATAACTAACAAAACTATTAAACATACCAAACATCATTAAAACTATTAAACATATGAGGCTTTAAATAATTTCTCCCCCTATTTTGATTATAATAAAAAAGAAATGAAAAAGCTCCCCCTCAACATATGCATAACAAAAATAAACAACTCCCCCTTAATCAATGCAAACACAGAATTATATTCAATAAAACAATATAGTACAAACAAACAATAAATTTGAAGAAGTTAGAACTCTTCACTCTCATCACTATTACAAAATTTAAGCAATTTCTTCATCCCTGCCCAGAAAATACATTGATAATCGATTATTGCTTGAAATAATCGATTATTCTAGAGAGAAATTACTGATTTGGGTTAATTTTGTACAGATAATCGATTATTACCCCAAATAATCGATTATTACTGAAAGATTTTTCATGAATCTCTCATTTTAGCCTCAATAATCGATTATTAGCCTATATAATCGATTATTCCAGTACAAAATGCAAAATTTTTACAGTTAAGCAGAGTTTAGACTATTTCTAATATTCCTAAGTCTCTTCTAAGTTCATAAAACCTATCCTTGGGAAGAGGTTTGGTAAATATGTCTGCTAACTGATGTTTTGTGTCTATATACTCAATTTGACAATTTCCTTTAGATATATGATCTCTTAAAAAGTGATGCCTAATTTCAATGTGTTTAGTTCTAGAATGCATTACAGGATTCTTTGTGAGATTGATAGCACTTGTATTATCACACATTAAAGGAATATTACTTAGAAAAATACTAAAATCTTCTAATTGTTGCTTCATCCATAGGATTTGTGAACAGCAATTACCAGCTGCAATGTATTCAGCTTCAGTTGTGGATAAAGTAACACATGCTTGTTTCTTAGAATGACAAGACACTAAGGACGATCCTAACATATGACATGTTCCACTAGTACTCTTTCTATCTATTTTACACCCACCATAATTAGCATCAGAATAACCTATTAAACTAGGAGAAGCTTCAGATGGATACCGTAATCGAAATTCTATAGTTCCTTTTAAATATTTTAAAATTCATTTTACTGCAGTTAAATGAGATTCTTTTGGACATGCTTGAAACCTAGCACACACACACAAACAAAATGCATAATATCAGGTCTACTTGCAGTTAAGTATAATAGAGACCCTATCATACCTCTATACATTGATTGATTAATTTCCAAACCCGATTCATCTTTATCCAAATAGCATGATGTTCCCATGGGTGTGTTAGCTTCCTTTGAAGTTTCCATTTCCAATTTCTTGAGAATCTCTTTGTAGTATTTGGTTTGAGACACAAAGGTGCCATCTTTAAGTTTCTTAATTTGAAGTCAAAGAAAGAATGTTAATTCTCCCATCATTTTCATTTCAAATTCACCCTGCATTATCTTAGAAAATCCTTCACACAAGGAATTATCAGTTGATTCAAAAATAATATCATCAACATATACTTGAACTAACAGAATATGTTCTTTTACTTTCTTAATAAACAGGGTGGAATCAACTTTTCCTCTATAAAAATCATTTGAAATTAGAAAACTACTTAATCTTTCATACAAAGACCTAGGAGCTTGTTTCAAACCATATAAAGCTTTCTTTAATTTAAAAATGTGATTGGGATATTTAAAATCTTCAAATCCAGGGGGTTGTTCCACATATACTTTCTCTTTGATAAATCCATTAAAAAAATGCACTTTTAACATCCATTTGATAAAGTTTAAATTTCATCAATGAGGCATAAGCAAGAAGTAGGCGTATAGCCTCTAACCTGGCAACAGGAGCATAAGTTTCATCATAATCAATACCTTTCTCTTGACAGTAACCTTTGGCAACAAGTCTGGCTTTGCTCTTTGTTATATTTCCATCTTCATCAAGTTTGTTTCTAAATACCCATTTTGTTCCAATAACTTGATGAGATTCTTCTTTTGGAATTAATTCCTAGACTTGGTTTCTTTCAAATTGATTAAGTTCTTTTTGCATAGCAGTCATCTTTAAGAGCTTCATCAACACTTTTGGGTTCAATCTGTGAAACAAAAGCTATAGACATATAGAAATTTGTCATATTTCTAGTTCTTACCCCTTTGGAGATATCACCAATTATATTGTCCATTGAAAGTTCTCTTGGTGGTGGCCACTCTTTTGCCAATTCAGTTGGTTAATATGGCTCATTCTCATTTAAGTACATTTCTTCTAGAGCTTCTCTTATGTACTCATCATCACCTGCATATTCTTTATTTGACTCAAGAGGATTTCCCTTGAATCCTTTATCACAAAGTTGACTTATACTTAGGAGATTATGCTTTAGCCCATCAACAAGAAGCACATCCTTTATCTCCAAAGTATTTGCACCACCAATGTTTCCGGTTCCAAGGATTCTTCCTTTGTTGTTGTCCCCATATGTTACATATCCTTGTTCTTTTGCTTTGAAACTCACAAATTTATTTTTGTCTCTGGTCATATGTCTTGAACATCCACTGTTAAGATACCACATAGACTTCTTAGA
This sequence comes from Sphenostylis stenocarpa, assembly GCA_963425845.1. Lineage (NCBI taxonomy): Eukaryota > Viridiplantae > Streptophyta > Magnoliopsida > Fabales > Fabaceae > Sphenostylis > Sphenostylis stenocarpa. Next base: position 65,115,107 of record OY731403.1, on the reverse strand, counting down.
TTTGGAGGTTTCCTACAAAACGAGAACATAGTAATCATAGGTCCCCATAAATTTTGGGTCCTTGGGGTTAGATGTTGAACATTCAAGGACTTGATGTTGCAAATAATGATCATGAAGAATGTTGATTTTGATGATGATCCAAGAGCTTAAAGACTTAGAGTGTTGAAGATTGAAGATTGATGATTTCTGTATTGTAATAACTCTGTTTTAGTTTGATTGAGTCTGTAATTATAGAATCTAAGATAGCCGGTACATAGTCTGTAACTTAGAAGCTTCAAAAAGCCCAAATATATCATCCAGGCTCGGCTTTAATCGATTATATAGGAAATAATCGATTAAAACAGATGAGAAAACCATTTTCGAGTATATACTCATCTGTTTTAATCGATTAAAACATCAAAATAATCGATTATTAGGTCAAATAATCGATTAAAACTTAAAATAATCGATTAAAACGAGAGAGGTTTTGGGTTCTGCTTTTTTGGCTCTGTTTTAATCGATTATAACTCCATTTAATCGATTATTTCAGTCTGTTTTTCATTTTAAATTTCAAATTAATCCTATTTTCGAAAACCCAATTACCAAGAACCCTAGTTTCGAAAATCCCCTTTCTAAACCCTAATTTCCCTACTTAAACTCTCCTTTGGCACTCGAAAAAAAGAACAACTCTTTCCATACAAAAGTTAAGTGTTGTGAGTGCCAGAGAACTGTTTGTTGCAAGGAAAGGGGGCTTTCTGAACCTGGTGTGGGCTAGAAGCGATAAGAATCACTAAGTGGAGTTCTTAGTGGATTGTGTGTTGTGCCGTCTCTGGGAAAGCTGTTCATCATCTCTTGTGGATTTCAAGAGAGGTGTATTATGATCTTTATCTATTCATTTGTAATCTGTTTGTAACAATTTGTTCTTAGTGACAACGTTAATCCTCTTTTGAGTGATTAGCAACTGGACGTAGGGTCTTTTGATCCGAACCAGTATAAACCTACTGTGTAATCTTCTCTACTCTTCTCTATTTACATTTACGCAGTTTTTAATCGGTAAAATTTGGGGAAAATTTTGAAAACCTAATTTTTATTAAGAAACCAATTCACCCCCTCTTGGTTTTTGTCCGACCACGCGAACATTCAGCTGCGCGATTCTAACAAGTGGTATCGAGCTTGCTTTGATAGTCATTCAAATTTTCGAAAATGGCCGGACAAAATCAAACTTTTGCCGAAGGTGCGTCTATCAACGAGACCCCCACTTTTTGCGGGTCAAAATTATCCTTTTTGGAAGGTACGTATGCAAATATTTTTAGAGTCCGTTGATAGAGGCGTTTGGGACGCAATTTTAAACGGTCCATTTGTTCCTAAAATTACGGAGAATGGTGTTGACGTTCTTAAACCTTTTGATAGATGGACTGTAGAAGAAAGTCGAAAAGCACAATTTGATGTTAGGGCTAGAAATATTATTTCATCTGCTCTAACCCTTGATGAGTTCTACAGAATTTCTATTTGTAAAAGTGCACAGGAAATGTGGGAAATGCTTAGAGTAACCCACGAAGGAACCGACGACGTCAAAAGAGCGCGTAAAAACTCCCTAATCCAAGAATACGAGATGTTCCGGATGCAACCGGCGAAACGATTTTCGACGTTCAAAAGCGTTTCACTCATATTGTGAATCATCTCACCGGATTAGGTAAAGTATTTGACGTTGATGAATTAAATGTTAAAATTTTGAAATCTCCGGATAGGAAATGGCAACCTAAGGTGACGGCCATCTCGGAGTCACAAAATCTTGCCACTATGTCTATGGCGGCGTTATTTGGAAAGCTAAGGGAGCATGAGCTTGACCTTGGAAGGCTAAATGAGGAAGAGGGTCAATATCAAAAGAAGAACCTAGCTTTCAAGACCGAGATTTCAAAAAGCAAAAATAAGAAAGAAGAAGAAGAAGACTCCGAAAATGATGAAGAAGAGATGAGTCTTTTCATAAAGAAGTTCACCAAATTGATGAAAGCAAAAGGAAGACATCCTTTCAAAGGTAAGGGAAAGGTAAAAGAAAATTCTTACGTTAATATAAAATGCTATGGTTGTGGTGAAGCAGGGCATATGAAGACCGAATGCCCAAACAAGAAAAATGATGAACACAAGGGCAAAAAGCAATTCAAGAAGAAAGCATATATTGCTTGGGATGACAGTGATTCAAATTCAGAATCAAGCGACTCGGAAATAGAAGCAAACATTTGCTTAATGGCAAATGACAACATTTCTTCGGATTTTGAGGTTAGTGATTCCGATTCATCCTCTAGTGAAGAAAATGACCATGATGAATTGCAAAATGCTTATAATGAGTTATTTACTGCATTTATGAATATGAAAAACGAATTTAAAGTTGTAAAGAAAAATCTAAGAAGATCCGAAGAGGAAAATGAGTCCTTAAAATTGAAAATTGCATGTTTAGAAGAAAAGGAGGTAGCTAATACGAAAATTGTATGCTTAGATGAGAATAAGGACTTAGCCTGTGCAAATTGTAAAGAGCATGAATATGACATAGATATTCTTAACCATTTGCTTGACAAAGCCGAAAAAGAAATTGATGATCTTAAGAAGCATGAAATGGTAATTGCTCAAAATAATGTAAATCAAAGAGTTCCTTTGAAAAAGAGTAAAACTAAAAAGAAAAGAGTATGGGTAGAAAAAGGAACTAGAGCATGTCATGTTAATAATGTATCTTGTTCTAAAACTACCTCAAATGCATGCTTCTATTGTATGAAACAAGGTCACACTTCAAATAAGTGTAAAATTAAACATTTTGGTGTTCCTAAAGGAAAATATATTTGGGTTCCTATAGTTAAATGAATTGTTTGTCTCTTTTATTTATTCAAAGAAAATGGATCATTTAGTATGTTTTAAACAGAATGCTTAGGTAAAATCATTTTATCTTTTCTGCTGCATGAAGGTTCTTCACTTAAATATTTTTGCGAAATGCCTCTAAAATCGTTTTAAACAACTAAAAACAAAGTATTTTTACAAAAGCCTTCTTAAACATGTTTTTAACTGATATAGTTTTGAAAGAACCGATTAAAATCACTTAGAATGTTCAAAGAAGTGTTTTTACAGCATTTTAATCGATACAACTTGTTTTTAATCGATTAAAACCATTTAGAACTCATTATGATCGATCAGAATACAAATATGACCGATCAAAATCAAATGTGATCGATCAGATTTTAATTATAAGCGATCAGAACCTTTTCAATCGATTAAAACACGTTTCAATTGATTAAAATTACTTAAAGGGTCAGGATGATCGATCAGAATCCAATTATGACCGATCAGAATCAGTTATGATCGATCAGAATTTAGTTATGACCGATCAAAACTCTTTTAATCGATTAAATCTCGTTTCAATCGATTAAAACAACTTAGAAATTTTCTACACAGCGTTTTAATCGATTAAAACTTATTTTTTATCAGTTAAAATAACTTGAAAAGTTTTATGAGAAAGTTTTGCAGTATTTAAATAGATTGTTATGTCTCTAACCCCAAGGACCCAAAAGTTATGGGGACCTAAGTTTACTATGTTCTTGTTTTGTAGGAAATTTCCAAATCAAAGAAGTCTATGTGGTATCTTGATAGTGGATGCTCAAAACATATGACTGGAGATAAAACAAAATTTGTAAGTTTCAAAGCCAAAGAACAAGGATATGTGACTTATGGGGATAATATCAAAGGGAAGATTCTCGGAATTGGAAACATAGGTGGTGCAAACACATTGGAGATTAAGGATGTGCTTGTTGTTGATGGATTAAAGCATAACCTTCTTAGCATAAGCCAATTGTGTGACAAAGGATTCAAGGTAACTTTTGAAAGCAAATTTTGCACCATACATTTAGTAGATTCAGAAAAAGTAGAATTAAAAGGCATTAGGCATAACAACATATATTTGATTGATTTGGATTGTTTACATGAGTCTAGTATAACATGCTTAGTTGCTAAGGAAGAGAACCCTTGGTTATGGCATAAAAGAGCGGCTCATATAAATATGCATCACTTGAATAAATTGATATCAAAAGACTTAGTTATTGGATTGCCTAAGTTAAAATTTGAGAAAGATAGATTGTGTGATGCATGCCAAAAAGGTAAACAAGTAAAATCATCTTTTAAATCAAAGAATGTGATTTCCACTTCAAAACCCCTAGAATTATTACATTTAGATTTATTTGGACCTTCTAGGATAAAAAGCTTTGGTGAAAATTATTATGGACTTGTAATTGTTGATGATTACTCTAGGTACACTTGGACATTTTTCTTAACTACGAAAAGTGAAGCTTTTAAGGTCTTTAGAAAGTTTGCTAAACAAATTCAAAATGAGAAAGACCTAAGAATTAAAGTTTTAAGAAGTGACCATGGTGGTGAGTTTCAAAATGAAAAGTTTGAGAATTATTGTGAGGAAAATGGTATATTACATAACTTTTCTGCTCCTAGGACTCCCCAACAAAATGGTGTAGTTGAAAGGAAAAATAGGTCATTAGAGGAACTTGCTAGAACTATGTTAAATGAATCTAATGTTCCTAAATATTTTTGGGCTGATGCGGTTAGCATTGCATGTTATGTTTTAAATAGAATGCTTATTAGGTCAATTATTAAATCTACTCCATATGAATTATTTAATGGTAGAAAGCCTAATGTTGCCCATTTGAAAATTTTTGGATGTAAATGTTTTGTGCTAAATAATGGAAAGGACAATCTAGGAAAATTTGATTCAAAAGCCGATGAGGGCATTTTTCTAGGATATTCATTAAATAGCAAGGCATATAGAGTATTTAATAGGAGAACTTTGAATATAGAAGAATCTATACATGTTACCTTTGATGAGATTGTAGACCTTGGGGGAAATCCTCTTGAGTCAAATAAAAGACTTGCAGGTGATGATGAATATATAAGGGAGGCTCTTGATGAACTGTATTTAGAAGATAATGAGCCTTCTCAAACTCCTCAATTAGCAAAGGAATGGCAATCACCTAGAGGACTCTCAATGGACAACATCATAGGTGACATCTCAAAAGGGGTAAGAACTAGAAATATGACAAATTTCTGTATGTCTGTTGCTTTTGTGTCACAGATAGAACCTAAAAACATTGAGGAAGCACTTAAAGATGATCAATGGTGCATAGCCATGCAAGAAGAACTTAACCAATTTGAAAGGAATCAAGTCTGGGAATTAATTCCAAGAGAAGAGTCACATCAAGTCATTGGAACTAAATGAGTATTTAGAAATAAGCTTGATGAAGATGGTAATATAACAAAGAATAAAGCCAGACTTGTTGCAAAAGGCTATTGTCAGGAGGAAGGTATAGATTATGATGAAACTTATGCTCCTGTTGCCAGGTTAGAGGCTATACGCCTACTTCTTGCTTATGCATCTATGATGAAATTTAAATTATATCGAATGGATGTTAAAAGTGCATTTTTAAATGGTTTTATTAAAGAAGAAGTGTATGTAGAGCAACCCCCTGGATTTGAAGATTTTAATAATCCTAATCATATTTACAAATTAAAGAAAGCATTATATGGGTTAAAACAAGCTCCTAGATCTTGGTATGAAAGATTAAGTAGTTTCCTAACTGCAAATGATTTTTCAAGAGGAAGAATTGATTCTACACTGTTTATTAAGAAAGTTAAAGAACATATCTTATTGGTCCAGGTATATGTTGATGATATTATTTTTGGATCAACTATTAATTCGCTGTGTGTAGAATTTGCTAAGATTATGCAGGGAGAGTTTGAAATGTCTATGATGGGAGAATTGACATTCTTCCTTGGACTTCAAATCAAGAAACTTAAAGATGGCACTTTCATCTCTCAAACTAAATACTGCAAGGAGATTCTCAAAAAGTTTGGTATGGACACCTCAAAGGAAGCTAACACACCCATGGGAACTTCATGCTATCTAGACAAGGATGAATCGGGTTTGGAAGTTAATCAAACTATGTATAGAGGTATGATAGGATCACTATTATACTTAACTGCTAGTAGACTCGATATTATGCATTACGTACGTGTGTGTGCTAGATTTCGGGCTTGTCCTAAAGAATCTCACCTAATTGCAGTAAAACATATTTTAAAATACTTAAAAGGAACTACTTGGGTTTGGCTTGTGGTATCCAGTCTCGATGCTTATATTAGTTTATTAGGATATTCGATGTCGATTATGGTGGATGTAAAATTGATAGGAAAAGCACTAGTGGGACATGTCATTTGTTAGGTTCATCCTTAATATCATGGCATTCTAAGAAACAAGCATGTGTAGCTTTATCTACCACTTGAAGCTGAATATATTGCAGTTGGTAGTTGTTGTGCTCAAATTACTGTGGATGAAACAACAATTAGAGGATTATAGCATATATTTAAATGACATTCCATTAATGTGTGATAATACGAGTGCAATCAATCTAACTAAGAATCCGAGTAATGCACTCTAGGACTAAACATATTGAGATTAGACATCACTTTTTAAGAGATCATATCGAAAAGGAAAGCGCAAAATAGAGTATGTAGACACTAAACGTCAATTAGCAGATATATTTACTAAGCCTCTACCCAAGGATAGATTCTATGATCTTAGAAGAGACTTAGGGATATTAGAAATAGCTTAAAATCTGCTTAATTTGATCTGTTTCCGGATGATTGTTATGTTAAAATTCGTGGTGTAGCATGTTCATAGGTTATTATGCATATAAATCTCAAAATCTTGATATAGCCTCCGGAATAATCGATTATCGGAAGTGATAATCGATTATTTTCCCTCAAAACGTCCAAAACAGGGTATTCTCCTCTGGAATAATCGATTATTTCGTGAAATAATCGATTAAATGCCTCGAATAATCGATTATTTGCTAGAAATAATCGATTAAAGTCAGTACGATATAGAGATAATCGATTATTTTGAGATATAATCGATTAAATGCGATAAAGTGTGCCATTTAGAGAATAGATTTGATGCACACTTTAATGATCATGATAGTGAAGAATTTTAAATTCTGTTATGTATTTTCTTTTGTTATTGTCTTGATGTTGTAATGGATGAATGATTATGAAATAAAATATGATGCTTCTTTCATGCTATGATTAAGGGGGAGCTTTCTCTAAATTATGCATATTTTGAGGGGGAGATCTAATGTTTGTTCTTTCAGAGTTCTTTTTTATTATAATCAAAATAGGGGGAGAAAATTTAAAGCCTATATTCAATTTTAAATTTTATCTCGGTATGTTTAATGTGTGTGTTAGTATGACGGATAAAACAGGTTATTACAAGGGCTTTAAAAAGATAATTTTGATCATCATCAAAAAGGGGAGATTGTTGAACATTCAAGGACTTGATGTTGCAAATAATGATCATGAAGAATGTTGATTTTGATGATGATCCAAGATCTTAAAGACTTAGAGTATTGAAGATTGAAGATTGATGATTTACGTATTGTAATAACTCTGTTTTAGTTTGATTGAGTCCGTAATTATAGAATCTAAGATAGCTATGTACATAGTCCGTAACTTAGAAGCTTCAAAAAGCCAAAATATATCATCCAGGCTCGGCTTTAATCGATTATATAGGGAAATAATCGATTAAAACAGTGAGAAAACCATTTTCAGTATATACTCACTGTTTTAATCGATTAAAACATCAAAATAATCGATTATTAGGTCAAATAATCGATTAAAACTTAAAATAATCGATTAAAACAGAGAGGTTTTGGGTTCTGTTTTTTTGGCTCTGTTTTAATCGATTATAACTCCATTTAATCGATTATTTCAGTCTGTTTTTCATTTTAAATTTCAAATTAACCCTATTTTCGAAAACCCAATTACCAAGAACCCTAGTTTCGAAAATCCCCTTTCTAAACCCTAATTTCCCTACTTAAACTCTCCTTTGGCACTCAGAAAAAAAGAACAACTCTTTCCATACAAAAGTTAAGTGATGTGAGTGCCAGAGAACTGTTTGTTGCAAGGAAAGGGGGCTTTCTGAACCTGGTGTGGGCTAGAAGCGATAAGAATCACTAAGTGGAGTTCTTAGTGGATTGTGTGTTGTGCCGTCTTTGGGGAAAGCTGTTCATCATCTCTTGTGGATTTCAAGAGAGGTGTATTCTGATCTTTATCTGTTCATTTGTAATCTGTTTGTAACAATTTGTTCTTAGTGACAGCGTTAATCCTCTTTTGAGTGATTAGCAACTGGACGTAGGGTCTTTTGATCCGAACCAGTATAAACCTACTGTGTAATCTTCTCTACTCTTCTCTATTTACATTTACGCAGTTTTTAATCGGTAAAATTTGGGGAAAATTTTGAAAACCTAATTTTTATTAAGAAACCAATTCACCCCCCCTCTTGGTTTTTGTCCGACCACGTGAACATTCCGCTGCGCGATTCTAACATTAGAGACAAGCAAATCATTTAACTATAGGAACCCAAGCATATTTTCCTTTAGGAACACCAAAATGCTTAATTCTACACCTATTTGAAGTATGACCATGTTTCATACAATAAAAGCATGCATTAGATGTAATATTTGAAAATGATACATTTTTATTTTGTGAACATTTAGATCATTTTTCAACCCATACTCTTCGATTTTTATTTTTAGGCTTTTTCAAAGGAACATGACAATTTTCTCTACTTTTTACAATAACCTTATCCTTATAACTATCACTAAATTCTTTCTTAGCTTTATCAAGTAAGTGGCTAAGTATGTCAATATCATATTCATACTCTTTACATGATGCACATGTTATTTATTTATTATCCTTTTCCTCTAAACATGCAATTTTCATTTTCAAGGATTCTACTTCTTTTTCTAATTTATTCAAATACTTTTTCACAGATTTATATTCATTTTTTAAATCCTTAAAAGCAGTAAATAATTCTTGATATGCATTTTGTAAAGCATCATAATCATTTTCATCATCACTTGAAGAAGAGTCAGAATCACTAACCTCACAATCGGAAGAGATGTTGTCATTTTCCATCAAACAAATGTTTGCTTCAATTTCCGAATCGCTTGATTCCGAAATTGAGTCACTATCATCCCAAGAAATGTAGACTTTCCTTTTGAAGAATTTCTTGCCTTTATGATCTTCATTTTTCTTGTTTGGACAATCGGATTTTACATGTCCTGTTTCACCACAACCGTAACATTTAAAATTTAAAGAAGTACTTTCTTTTACCTTTCCCTTACCTTTGAAAGGTTGCTTCCCTTTGGCTTTCATGAACTTTGTAAATTTCTTGATCATGAGACTCAAAATTTCATCATCTTCATTTTCTGAGTCTTCTTCCTCCTTCTTGTTCTTGCTCTTAGAAACTTTAGTTTTGAAGGCAAGGTTTCTCTTTTGGTGTTGGCATTCTTCATCGTTTAGCCTTCCGAGTTCAAGTTCATGCTCTCTTAACTTTCCAAAGAGAGCCGCCATAAACATGGTAGCAAGATTTTGTGAATCCGTGATGGTCGTCACCTTTGGCTGCCATTTCCTATCCAAAGATTTAAGAATTTTTACATTTAACTTATCAATATCAAAAATCTTAGCTAACCCAGTGAGATGATTCACAATATGTATGAAACACTTTTGAACGTCAAAAATCGTTTCTCCTTGTTGCATCCGGAACATCTCATATTCTTGAATTAGTGAATTCTTCCTTGCTCTTTTTACATCATCGGTACCTTCATGGGTTACTCTTAGCATTTCCCACATTTCTTGAGCACTCTTGCAAACGGATATTCTGTAACACTCATCAAGGGTTAAAGCAGATGAAATTATATTTCTAGCCCGAACATTATATTGGGCTTTTCTATTTTGTTCAGCCAACCATCTAGAAAATGGTTTTGGTACCTCTTCTCCGTTTTCAGTGATTTTAGGAATAAAATGACCGTTTAAAATTGCATCCCATACACCCCTATCAATAGACTCCAAAAATATTTGCATTCTAACTTTCCAAAAAGGATAATTTTGCCCCACAAAAAGTGGGGTTCTATTGATAGAAGCACCCTTGGCAAAGGTTTGGTTTTGTCCAGCCATTTTCAAAATTTGAATGGCTATCAAAGCAAGCTCTGATACCACATGTTAGAATCATGCATCAGAATGTTTGCATTTACGGACAAAAACCAAGAGGGGGGTGAATTGGTTTCTTAAACAAAAATTAGGGTTTTAAAATTTTTCCCAAATTTCACCGATTAAAATGCTTTGTAAAGTAAATAAATAAGGGAAAGAAGATTACACAGTTGATTTATACTGGTTCGGATCAAAAGACCCTACGTCCAGTTGCTAATCACTCAAAAAGAGGATTAACGTTGTCACTATAATCACAGTTTACAAACAGATTACAAATTGAAAAGATAAGGAATAGAAAACACCTCTCTTGAGTCACAAAAGAGATGAACACCTCCTTTGAATCCACAAAGGATGAACAATAGCTTTTCCTAGAGACGGCACAACACACAATCCACCAAGAAACCCACCCAGTGATTCTTATCGCTTCTAGCCCACACTAGGTTTTTAAAAGCCCCTTTTTCTTCCCTACAGAAAGTTCTAGCAGTCATAGATCTTAACTTTTGTCGCCACCATTGAAAAGAGGCAGTCGGAGCGACGTGATGGTTCCGACTTTTCCGTTTTTCGCGTTTTTATGGGTGAGGTTACAACGCCTTTAGGTTGTCCGATAACCGGGCTGAGCCTAAGGTCGAGGTTTTTGAAAGGGCGTTCTTAGATTGTCCGATAACCAGGCTGACCTAAGAACAAATTTGAAAGGGTTCTGTTGGAGTCGCCACCGATGTTTTTACCGGAAACATCGAAAAAGGAGAGAAAAGGCGTTGGTTTTCGAAAACCAACTTTGGTCGTTAGAACTAGAGTTGGGTAAGGGAGTTAGTTACGTGTAAGGGAGGTATTAATTCCCTTATGATGCCCCTTTCAGGTTCCCTATGATAGGCCAGTTATTTTATAAATAAACTTTTTGAAAAGACGCTTTTACCCTTTTATTTGCGGAATTGAAATAACGACTACATGACCCTAATGTCTATTACGCAATTTAATCATAAAAGTAAAGACAGTAAAAGAGAGGGAGAGAGTGAAGAAACCTCCGAAGCAAGATTTTTGATTAATTCTCTTAAAGATAGGGTGCGTTTTGGCAGCCCTTTGCTCTTACAACACCGAAAATCGCTCTCGAAATGCTATAAAAAAACTCTCTAAGACACTTAGAAACTCCGGAAATGCTTCGGAGGGACTCTAGGAAGAGAATTTGAAGAAAGTGTAGAAGGAAAAGTGGAAGAACTGTGTGAAATGAAGGGGGGAGCGCTCACTATTTATATGGATTCGTGCCTGTCAGGTCGAGACGGCCGTCTCGACTGGCAAGGTCGAGAATGTCATCTCGCCATTCGGGACGGCGGTCTCGACTTGCATAAGTGGTGAGACCGCCGTCTGGTTTGGCGAGACGGCGGTATCGACTTTCCAAGTGATGAGAGGGCCTTCTCGCCAAACAGGAGGGGGGTCTTGCCATTGGCAAGTGGTGAGACGATGGTCTCGACTTGCATAAATGGTGAGATGGTGGTCCCAAAAATCGAGATGACAGTCTCGACTCCTGAAGGCGAAATATCCTTATTTTTGTACAGAAAATCCTTCCTACTCTAACATGGGGCCTAATAGTCTCTCCCAGTGGCTTTTTAGGTTTCGTCCATCTTCGAATATGAGGTCTTCTGCTCTTATTTTGAGGCCGGGCAAGATTTGGGGTCTACAGCTCCCCCCCCCCTTTACCTGACTAGTCGATTGTTGGCCTGTCGTGCCAAGAAGATCGACTGGAAGGTATAGGAGTTGACCCTCTTGCCCCCCCCCCCCTTTGTGTTGTGTGCCTCTAGGATGCTCCTTCTGATGGTAGTCGATCCCTTTGGTTGACACGTGGTAGAACCTCAGGATACTCCTTCTGACGGTAGCCGATCCTTCGGTTGATGGGTATAAACCCCCCATCAGGCTGGTAGTTACAGTCCGTTGTGCGTCAGACTGGATGAGTATAAACTCCCCTTTAGGCTGGTAGTTGCGACTTACTAATCCGACTCACGTGCATATTAGGTGCACGTTAGTGCACAAGTTGATAGGTATGAACCCCCTATCAGGCTGGTACAGTCCACTACGTAGGACTAGTGGTGGTGGCGGCTTACTGCTCAGCCGCTCATGCGCTGGTGTTTAGATGCTTTCTTTTGTCTTTGTTTTTGTCTTTTCTGGGAGTGGTCGTCTGGTTTGTGCTGGGGATTACTCTGACTCTTCTGGTTGTTCGACTTTTGTTGGTTGTCGAAAATCTTCTTGGTCAATGTGGTTGACTTGTTTTATTTTTTATCCTGCCTTTTTCCGCGGTTATTTCTTTTTTCTCGCGATTTCGGATTTTGGCTTTTTTGGGATTGAGCGTAAGTCTTTTTACTTATAGTTTCTTTTGCTACACTGACTTTTTCGAAAAGGAGAGCAAAAATGGATGAAATAAAATTTTTATTTATGATAAATTTTTTGGTTACAACATTTATTTTTTAGTACTATCCCTAAGACGGCGGACTTGAGCCGGGAGACGATCCAGGAGGAGGGAATTGCCGGTACATGTGCCTCTAAAATTCTGCCTGGTCTCGGATTGCGTCGAGGTGTTCTTGCCGGAACATCGCTAGGTCTTGCCTTATTCCCTCTTGTATCTGGTCGAATGTCTCCATCCTTGTGTCGAAGACATCCTGCCTTAAGGACATCTTTGTGTCGGGAGATCTTGCATTGCCACTATGTCCCGGAGATTCAGAGTTATGTCTAGTGAGGGGTAGAGGATCAACCGAGACCCTTGGCAGAGTAGCATCCCCATGCTGACCAACATGGACCCGTTGATAGTCTCGGGTTGAAGGTTGGAGGCAAGTTCTTCCCTACCGCTGCACCCCCATTTTTCTACCAGTGGGGTGATGAGGGGAGCCATGAGGATGGCTCCCACAGGACAGCTCCCGAAGTCCTTGAGGGCCTTCGCGAAGAAGTAGTCGGGATTGCACCAGCGCCCTTGACTCATGCAGTAGAGGGCAAAGATGTTTGGGTAGGTGACCTTACCCTGACTCTCCTTCCGCCCGTGGACAGTCCCAACTAGCAGCTTATGGCAAATGCGGAGGGCGGGGGTAAGTGCGGATCCCTTCAGCAGGGATGGCATGGTGTGCATCCCGGTGAGTTCCTCCAACATCTCGTTGGTGCTTAGGGTAGCGGGGCGCTCGTAGATGGCCTTCTGGTATTCCCGAGTCAGGACGTCCTCGGGCCAGACGAATCCAATCACAACATTGAACTCGTCCAAGGTCGTTGTCCGGTACATCCCGTTGATGAAGTAGGACACCATCTTCGTGGGTGGGAGGCCCGACAACATGGTGGGAAGCTCGCAGTATGCGATGGAAGCGAGGAATTCCACCACTTCCTGTGGGTAGACATGAGTGGGAGGAGACTGGAGGAGGAAGAGCCATCTGATACTGTCGAGGTGGGCACGGACGTCGTCTTCCAAGCCAAACTCGGTGAGGATGGTGAAGTCTAGACTCAACATGGGGTGCCAAGTGTACCCCTGAATATGTTCTAGGCGGGCCTGGTGTAGGGGCGAGAGCTGCGTTGGATCTTGTGGAGTTGGGGTTGTGGAGCTACTTGGTCCAGAAGAACCCCTTCTCTTTCTGGATGATTCTCCTCTATGCATTTTGGTAGTAGGATGCTCAAATATAGGAGAAAGGAATGAGAGAATGCAGGAAAGGGTGTTTGGAACCCCCCCCCCCCAAGGCCCCCCTATTTATAGAGTTTTCGTTTGAATTTGAGACTGTTGTCTGGGGGATCGGGACCGCCGTCTCGAATTGGCGAGGTTCGGGACCGCCATCTAGAACTTCGAGACGGCGGTCTCGATTTGGTCATAAGTCGAGACGGCCCTCTCGCCAAGCGAGAAGGCGGTCTCGTCTTTCTCCAAACCGAGACGGCGGTCTCGTTTTAGTGCAAATCAAGACGGCGGTCTCGGAGGACGAGACGGCGGTCTCGACTTTTAGATGGATTTTTTTTTTTAAGAAAATAGGACCTTGTTCAAAAACATTTTATGCATGTAATGTTTTCATGTTTGATGTCCTATGATGCCTATTTCATTAGTTTTTTCAGAAGGATTATCTGGTACGTCTTATGGAGACAGGTGCCTTCTGATCTTTGTTCTTTCTGTTGTACTTGGCTGTACCATTTTGGACTTAGCGTGACCGAAGAATAACGTTCCCTTTTTCTTTCTTTCTTGTTTTCTTTTCTTTTCTTTTCTTCTCTTTTTTTTGGAGAGCACGCTTTACCATGTTGGTGTCCCTTTTTCTTCACTTTAGGGGTTTCAATCCTCTTGTTGACTATACGCCTCCATATTCCCAAACTAATTGTTAGAATAATGTTGTGAGGGTCAAGAGAAAAGAAGTAAAGGGTAAATTCAACGGCTTGTGTTTTAGACAGTTGATTTTATTCAGAAAGGATTTTGTAAGAATGGTTGGCTACGGTTAGGCCTAGGTGTTTGAGTTTTTTGTCTAAGCAAACATTTTTCTCCTTTTTTGTTTTGGATTTGCGTCTTAGCCTATTTCCATTGCTTTTTATGGCTGGTTGATTTCCCTAGATCGCCCTTTGGGATTTTGAACTAGGATATTGTGTTTTGGTCTTATCTTTTGTCTAGGTTCCTTCTTTTTGTTTAGGGAATCCTAGCGGACCTTATTTTGTAACCCTAACTTTTGCCTAGGCTTCCCTTTATTTTTGTTCGGGTGTCCTACCGGATTGACCCTATCTTTTGTGTAGCACCCTTAGTGGGTTTCCTACCGAGTATTTTGCCCTTTTCTTTTGGCCTTTGGCTTCTATGGGCTTTTTCTTATTTTTTTTTTGTTGTGTTTTTTTTTTCACAATATTGACGAAACATGACTTTATTTATGGTGAGGCAAAGCCTTATTTTGTGCTTCTAATCGACCAACTTGATTGTTATAGTAATGGTACATTTTGATTATTTGGACGCGCCTTTTATTCTTTTCTCTTTTTTGTTTATTTAGACAAGGTTATTATGAGGTCCAGTCATGAAATAGCAAGAAGGGAAGCAGATAGTAAGAAGTGTATTCTTTATTAATTAATAAGGGAGCCCTGAAATGCCCAGGGGTCGGGCTAGTCGTGGGGGATAATCTCTAACAATCATTGGGTTTACATCCCTTAAGTGAAGAAAAATATTTCCTAATGACTAGGGTAGCTCTTGACGCTTGCATCCCTCCGCTTCGGAATATCTGTTTGAGTGTGCGGAGGGGAGACTTCCCTTTTCTTCCTTTTGCTCGACCCTTAGTGGGGTCATATCCTAGGCCACACTTAAAAGGATTATCTTTGAATTCTGGGGTTTCCCTCATCCCTTGGGAATCTGCCCCCAGTCCTTGGCCAGGATGGTAACTGTGCTTCATCATCATGCGAGCTACCTTTGTGTTTTTGCAAAGTCTTTCTACACTGGCAATTTCGAGCGCTTGAAAAGATGTTTCAAGGGCTTCTTCAGCCGCATCCACATAAGGTTGGGTTGACGGTCCACTAATCAAGATATCATCTTCTGCTTGGACTGTGACCAATTTTTCATCCACTATAAACTTGACTTTCTGGTGGAGCGTTGAAGGTACTGCCTTAGCGTTGTGAATCCAAGGCCTGTCGAGGAGACAACTATATGCCGGAGTAATATCCATTACATGGAAATCGACGTTGAAGATAGTGGGTCCAACTTGGATTGGTAGATTGACTTCCCCCACTACTTCTCGTTTGGATCCGTCGAAGGCTCGAATGATAGTGCTGCTTGGGCGCAGACGGGTTCCTTGAATAGTCAGTTTGTCGAGCGTGCACCTGGGCATCACGTTCAAGGATGAGCCGTTATCCACAAGAAATTTGGCGATGAGGTACTCCTTTCATTTGATAGAAATGTGCAAGGGCTTGTTGTGGCTTGACCCCTCAAGGGGGAGTTCTTCCTCTGTGAAGGTGAGGTGATCGCTTGCCGTAATGTGGCTGACGATCCTCTCGACCTTTTCTTGGAATATGGTGTGAGGTACATGTGCTTCGCTCAATACCTTCATTAGGAAATTTCTATGTGGTTCCGAGCTCATCATTAGAGATAACAAGGTTATCTTAGCAGGTGTATGGTTGAGCTGGTCAATAATGGAATACTCGCTTTGCCTTATAAACTGGAGTAATTCGTCTGTCTCCTCCTTGGATTCTTTATTTTCTTTTTCTTCGGTCTGCTTATTTTTTCCTTTATTCTTGGGGGCATCTTCTTGTAAGTCCTTGGGGGAGTAGACTCTTCCACTTCTAGTCATGCCTCCAATGCCTGCTATATTGGAGATATCCTCCTTTATTGGTGAAGATTCTCCGTAACTCCACTGTACAACTTTATTCGATTCGTAGGGGAAAGGACGTGACATAAATAGTCGCACAGGCGTCCTTGCCCCCTCTTCCTTATTGGTTTTGAGGACCAACTGCCGAGACTTATTATCCTCTTGTGATGGATCAGTCGTTGGGGAAAGCTTGATTAAAAGTGGTTTTCTCTCCATTCTTCTGATTTGGAAGACGTGTTAGTTAATCCTTCCTTTTTATTATCTTGTTTATTAAAAGTGAAGGAGGGGGAATTAAATGTGCAAATGAATGAATCATATGCATGCAAGTAGACAATTGTTGAATAAAAAAATTTCGTTTATCCGTAAAAGGTGTACATTCCCCTATTCCATACTATGAAACAACTTTTGACAGAAATGGAAAAGCCTAAAGAAACCCACAGGAGGGTCTTGATCTCTATGTAATTCCCTTTCGGCTTCCAGGACATGACGAGCGAGTGCTTCGCTTTGCTTCTGGACTGCCTGGCTCATATCTTCACTGTACTTTTGAGCCTCTTTGATCTTTGCCTCTTGATGGACGACCAAGGCTTGTAGCTCATCGAGCTTTGCAAGGGCTCGGTCCTTTTCTCGTAGTACTTGACCATACTAAGCTAGCCCATCTCTTTCTTTGCAACGTAGCTCAGTGAGACTTTTGTTGAGTCTCCGGTTGGCCTCTCGCTCTTGGCGTATTTCTAACCGAGTCCTTGTGAGATCTTGTAGCAAGTCCTTGATCGTTTGAGCCTGTTTTGCTTATTCGACCTCAAGGTGTGCTGATTTGGCGGTTATTTCTTGAAGTTGGTTATCCGAGCTGGTTCTAGCAGCTTTGGATGCTCGGATAGCTTGCTCGTTAGAGTTAGCACATTGATCCTTGAGGCGCTCTATTTCATGGTCCTTTTCTTGCTTTGCCTCTATAGACCGTCTATGGTGAGGATAGATTCTTGTTCTCTTTCTTCAAGGGCCCTTATCTGGGCTCCCATGATTTCTATCCTTCGGCTCAAGGCGTCGACTTGAGTTTGTAGCTCTTCACTATTTGAACATGTAGCGAGTGTGGTGGATGGTTCAGACATCCCTGTTTTCCGTCTCCACTCCTCATAGTCACTGGAGACAGCCACTCGAGCTTTTCCTAGCTCTCTATCTCCCATAAAGACTGGTTTCTCCCATGCTCTTCTCACAGCCAGTGAATTGGCAATCGTGCATGGGTCTCCGAAGAAACACAGTCCTCCGAGCTCCCCTCGGGATATCGTAGTTTGAGTCCTCATGAGTTGTCTTATAGATACTCTCGGTGAATAGGCTATACAACCTCTGAGTCCTATCAGCGGTATGCACGGGTAATCCCCACATCTGATGAGGACTGGGCCAGGTCGGAACCAAGGGCAAACCCAGGATAATTGGTTGGTGTCGCATTGTTCCAACTCGACCTTCCACTATGAGGTCAGGCGTCGGTGGAGAGGGATTTTGGAGAAGCTTTTCAAAGGGTCGGGGAACATCCGCATGTGACTAGAGGCGTAGAAATGTGTGATTCCCCACACAAAAAGTAATGAAGAGCAACATCAGAGTGTTTTTCTTTGCTTCTGGCGGCAAAATTCCACCGAAAGCAAGGTGTCGGCAAGCAGTGCAGGCAAGGGACTCTTCGAGTTCACGTCCCAGGCGAAGAAGGCGTCCATGATAGCTTGATCCACTGTGTCGATGTGGAAGGGAAACAAGATCGTTCCAAATATGATTAAGGCCAAGGTTTTGTTCAAAGCGACCCATTCTGCCTTTTCAGCCAAAGTGGATAGGTGATCTTCTAACATTGAGACTTTCCAACCCTAGATGTCCCCTTTTTCTATCAGGGTAGTCAGCCGAAATGGCAATCGGATGATTGCAGCGACTTGTGCTGCAGGAGTGTATGCCTCGTGCCGAATATGGACCCTGGCTGATTTGGGCCATTTTAGCATAATTTCATACTCCTCCAAAGTGGGCACCATATCGAATTGCGGGAATTCAAAGCAGCGCAGACTAGAGTTCTAGAAATAAACTAGAACCCTGATGAAGATGGGATCGACACAGATCTTCAACAGGTCGAGGATCCGTCCATAGGATTTTTCGAAGTCAGAGCGGACATCAGGTGGCATTATCGTGCAAAGTCGTTCCAGCTTCTCACTATGGTACCGGGGAATGTCCACTTTCTTCAATTGTCTACTAGTCCCCTCCATTTTCTAAAAACCAAAATGTATGTCTTATGATGCTTATTGTAGATATGAATGTGAGTGTTTATTTTTCCCATTTATCATGTTTTTTTTCTACATGATGCATGATGGTATTTATGTATTTATTTTTCAAAAAAATAAACTACTTATATGGATGATTTATGAATTTAATGTTTATGATTATTTGATTTTATTTTGGAGCCTTTTATCTCTTCTGTCGGACTGCGTGACTACTTAGCTTACAAAGAACCTGAAACAAGGCTAGCTAAAAGGCAGACTGTCCGAGATAAAATGGTTTATGCGAAAGAATAATGTTAGCGTCCCTTATCTCTTTTGTCGGACTGCGTGGCTACTTAGCTTACAAAGAACCTGAAATCAGGCTAGCTAAAAGGTAGATTGTCCGAGATAAGGGTGTTTTATTGCAAAAAATGTTTTTTGTGATTTTTTTCTATTGTTTGGTTATGCTTATGCAATCAAATGCAACAAACAAATGCACATACAATTCACTCATCTGCGAACATGTGAGAAGTTGTTTTAATCACGAGGTAGGGTTTTCCTGCAGAAAAGTGCATTGGCATGGGTAGGTTCTAACTGTTCTCACCAAGGATTAGGCCCCCAAGGTGCCCCCATTATAGGGTCCCCACTCTCTAGCCTTCCGACCATGCTTAACACTAAGGTCATAGTCAGTCTTTGTGCCAAAAGAGGAAGGTTATCACCTTGACTGGTGGTTTTCGATCACACCGGTGGGCTCAGGGCCATCACTACGGCGAACCGTACCTGCCACCCACTCCTTATGGATTTCTCACTTGCCCCCGGGTATAGAGGGAACTGTTGTGTGCAAAGGTTTGTGTACAAATTATATTTCAAACAATTGCATAAAAATAAACAAACAACAGTTATTAAAGCCAAGCAATTAAAATGTGTTATAATACAAGGTAGGGTAAAAGCATAATTTCTTAGTTTATTTATTAAACTGGCCCATCACTAAATGGGATCAACTCTCTAGCCTTCCCCAGTGGAGTCGCCATCTGTCGCCACCATTGAAAAGAGGCAGTCGGAGCGACGCGATGGTTTCGACTTTTCCAATTTTCACATTTTGATGGGTCAGGTTACAACGCCTTTAGGTTGTCCGATAATCGGGTTGAACCTAAGGGCGAGGTTTTCGAAAAGGGCATTCTTAGATCGTCCTATAACCGGGTTAACCTAAGAACAAATTTGAAAGGGTTCTGATGGAGTCGCCACCGATGTTTTTACCGGAAACATCGAAAAAGGAGAGAAAAGGCGTTGGTTTTTAAAAACCAACTTTGGTCGTTAGAACTAGAGTTGGGTAAGGGAGTTAGTTACGTGTAAGAGAGGTATTAATTCCCTTACGATGCCCCTTTCGGGTTCCCTATGATAGGCCAGTTATTTTATAAATAAACTTTTTGAAAAGACGCTTTTACCCTTTTATTTGCGAAATTGAAATAACAACTACATGGCCCTAATGTCTATTACGTAATTTAATCATAAAAGTAAATACAGTAAAAGAGAGGGAGAGAGTGAAGAAACCTCTGAAGCAATCTTTTTGATTAATTCTCTTAAAGATATGGTGCATTTTGGTAGCCCTTTGCTCTTACAACGCCGAAAATCGCTCTCGAAACGCTATAAAAAAACTCTCTAAGACACTCAGAAACTCTAGAAATGCTTCAGAGGGACTCTAGGAAGAGAATTTGAAGAAATTGTAGAAGGGAAAGTGGAAGAACTGTGTGAAATGAAGGGGGGAGCGCTCACTATTTATAGGGATTCGCGCCTGTCAGGTCGAGACGACCGTCTCGCCATTCGGGACGGCAGTCTCGACTTGCATAAGTGGCGAGACCGCCATCTGGTTTGGCGAGACGGCATATCGACTTTCCAAGTGACGAGAGGGCCTTCTTGCCAAACGGGAAGGGGGTCTCACCATTGGCAAGTGGTGAGACGACCGTCTTGCCAAACGAGACGGCGATCTCGACTTGCATCAATGGCGAGACGACGGTCCCGAAAAGTGAGACGGTGGTCTCGACTCTTGAAGGCGAAAAATCCTTATTTTTGTACAGAAAATCCTTCCTACTCTAACATGGGGCCTAATAGTCTCTCCTAGTGGCATTTTAGGCTTCGTCCATCTTTGAATAGGAGGTCTTCTGCTCTTATTTTGAGGCCGGGCAAGATTTGGGGTCTACAACTTTTGTATGAAAAAGGTTTGTTTATTTGTAGAGATCCTTAAAGAACCTTAAGTAGAGAGAATAGGGTCTAGGAAATGGTGATTTTCGAAAACTGAAGAATTGGGAATAGGGTTTTTGTAAATTGGTCCAGATTTGAATTTCAAAACTCATAACAGACATAAATAATTGATTATCTTGAATGATAATCGATTATTTACCTGTGATATCGATTATCCTGAGTGATAATCGATTATCACAGTAAGCTATTCTTGAAAACAATTTTCATTCTGTGATAATCGATTATCCAGGGTGATAATCGATTATCACAAAGTATTTTTTATAAAAATGAGGTTTTATAGGTTTTAGAGGATGGACTATGTGCTGGCTATCTTGGACTCTAATTTTATAGACTCAAAAACATAAAACAGAGTTATTACATTAGATTACAAGTCTTCAAATCTCTAAGTCCTTTGTTCTTGAATCATCATCAAAATCTTTAAGCTTCATATCCTTGTATGATTAACAATTTGATGGAACATATTTTATTGCGTAAATACATATCATTATGACCCTTATTACTCTCACATTTAGACTTAATTTCGTGGTAGTATGATGTTTGTTAACTTTCATTTGAATTATGAACTATTAATTGCAAAACTAACTAATATTCGTATTTATTGGCAGTTTCCCCTTTGCTCAGTAATAAAGCCATATCTGGAGCTAAAGAATTCTAAATTGATAAATTCAAAGTGCATTGTAAAGATAAGAGGAAAATCTACAAATATCTCTCTCACGTGCATTGTCCAAATCCAACCGGAAAATGACCAAAGTTGAGTACGAAAAACCACCATGGAAGCTACCCTGCAAGTGTCCGGAATTGGGTTTAATTTTATCATATTTTACGTTTTGGGCCAATTTGTCTTTAGATTATCCAATGCAGTGAGTGGATCAGAATTGTTATGAGCCCAGTTGGAGAAACCTAGGTTACATAGCCATGCAGAGAAAGAATAAAGAGGGGGGGAGACTAGGGGGTTTTACGTAGAGAATAGACTTAGCAAGGTAGCATCGACACTAGGGTTTTACGTAGAGTTTTATTTTGGTTTTTTTTGCACTTTGCTCAATTTCAATTCTACAATTCGTTTTCAATTCTGCAGTTCAGGTTCAATTTCAAATTCCAATTGCAATTTCAATTTTGCACGTATTCAGTTTTCTGAATTTTCAATTTCAATTTCCTGTTGCAATTTAAATTTCAGTAATTCAATATTCAAATTCAATTTCTTAATTTAATTGCATTCCGATTTCATAATTAAATTCCAATTTCTTATTATTGTGATAATTAAGTGTTGATGGATAGTTAAATCTTCGTATTGATTTTCTGAGGAGAATGCAAGTAGATATTTGATGTTTTGTTCTTCAATTTCATTTCATTTGTTCTCTTAACTCTTCATCTTCTAATCTCAGTGTTGAGTTATAATCTATTTATGCTTAATAAACCAAAACTAATATCACAGTTTGTTTAATTCTGTGTTAGAGATGAGATTATGTGATGTATGTAATGCTTAGTTGGTTAATTTCATATTGGAATAAGGGTTAAAGCTAATTTGGGATTAATCTTCACTTAGTTGATTAATTTTGGATTGGAATATAATTTGTGTTTTATCTTCGCTTAGTTGGTTAATTTGGAATTAATTCGTAATCTAGGATAAGTGACACTGTATTGGAATCAGGAAATTAATTGCATTCTAATTTGTTTTTAATCCGCATTTTTATAATATGCTTGTGTTCTCTTTCATCTAATATTTTAAATCTAAAAAAATCCCCCCTTTTGTTTCTGTACTAATTCGAAAAATTGACAAGCTTTGATAAGAATTCGTGCTCTTTGGGAGACGACCTAGGAAAGCTTCCTAGTACTACATTTATCTGTTTTAATTATTTGACCGTGTACGACATCAATCAGAGATGTTCATCCTTAGTGAGTTTCTAAGGAGGTGATTGTCTTTTTAATTAGTTAACTCTTTACTAGTTCCTCTGCTGAGTTGATTATAATATGTAAATTGAATTTGAAAGATAATGAATTGGAGTAACTGTTGTGATTAGAGTTGACTAGGAACTGGATGTAGGGTTGACTATACCCGAACCAGTATAAATTATTATGTGCTCTTCTCCTCCCTATATCATCATGCTTGAATCTTTCCCTTTATCTCTCTGATTATATCGCTTCCGCTTTATCTGTATTTTATCTAATAATTAAAATTGAATTAATAAATTATTGTACATCTTAAATAAATTTTTAATTTGGCATTTATTTTAATTTGTGCATCTATTCACCCGCCTCTAGATGTCATTTGTCTAACAGTTTCTTCATAAGCAAGAATACAAATATGCCTCAAGAAAGAACTTCAAAAATTCCCACTGAAAAAAGCACACTTCTCTCTTCTCTATTGATTGCTTGAATGATTTTTAAAAGATGTGTTTTTAAAATGTTGAAGCAAATATGTTTATATAGATTTTTCTAACAAACTAGTTTAATTAATTGATTATTTCATCTTTTAATCAATTAAAAAATCTTGATTCTAACAGTTTTAACTGATGAAAATATCATTTAATCGATTAAAATGTTCTACAACACTTTCCAGAAATTTTTTAACTGATAAAAACGCATTTTAATCGATTAAAACTGTTACTAAAAAATCTTTAAGCAATTTTAATCGATTAATTCGAAGTTTAATTGATTAAAATACTGACAGAACATTTTCTAAAGCTTCTTTAAGTGTTTTTATTCGATCAATTCAAATATGTATCGATTAAAACTGCGACAGAATATGCTTACACTTAGTTTAAGTGGTTTTAATCGATTATTTCGAGAATACATCAGTTAAAAACCAAAACATTTGTTAACTATTCATTTGAACATGCTATGACTTAAATTGCCTAAAATATGCAACTAATAAAATTCAAACATAATTAAACTAAGTTCTAAATAGAATTAGAAATGTTTCTAAATGCTTTAGGACACAAAGAATTAAGAAGAAATAAACCTATAATCCAAAACAACATTAAAAACTAGACTAGAATTCTAAACTATACAAAACTAGTGCATGTAACATGTTTGTAAAAAAAATTTAGAAACTAAAATAGCTAAAACAGTTTGGAATTAACAAAAACAGAATCAAATCATGCTTGGAATTAAATCTAGATAGAAAATACAGTAAGAACAAATTGGAACAATTGAAAAATTCAAATAGACAAAAACTTGAAACTACTCATGATCCAATGCAAAGATTAATTGAAAAACTTAAAAACCTATTAACTAATGTTTATAACTTTTAAATTGTGCAAAAATAACAAAGGATTATGAAGAACAAGTTCTACAAAATCAAACACAAAAATTCAATCAAATGTAAAAGCTATTCTTAAATTGAAAACTACTCCTAAATTGCTATGAACAAACTAAATAGAAAATACTCCTAAAACGATTTTGAACGATTGAATTCTAAAACAAAGTAAAAGAACTTGAAACAACATCAAATAAAAACATTCTAACCAATCAAATTGAAGAAATTAAGCCAAAACAAAAAAAAATGAAATGGTAAAACAACGTCAAAACAACAAGAACAGTGAAACTACACATGAAAACTTTGTGAAATTGATTAATGAGACATGATTCTTCTCCTTAATGAATAAGGAACCAATTAAGACTTGAAAAACAAAAAGAATCACGCTCAAATCACTGCCAAAACAATGTAAAAACTGAAAACAATGAAGAAGAACAAAGTTGAAACAACATTGTGAACAATCTATGGTGCTGTGATGAATTGAAGTAGAAATTTGTGTAGAACAAATGTAAAACGGATTTGAATTCAAAGATCAACTAAAGTAGAGCAAGAAGAACACTAAACAAAGCAAAAAAAGTGGAATCTAAAGAGACAAAAAGAAAACTAAAGTGAGAGCAAGAGAAAGAACCATAATTGAGAGAACTTGAACTAGCTTCACATCAATTGAAGAATAGACTTTGGTGTGTCTTACAATGGCACAAAAATTCCTTATTTATAGGTTCAAATGTGAGTTAAATAGAGTTAAAACTAATTAAACCATGATTAAAACTAATTACAAGTGTGTCCTAAATTTAAATAGAGTTAAAACTGATTTATTAAAGATTTTTCCTGGCTCTAGAAATAGTTAAATTAGTGCTCAAATTCAAGCTTCAAATGTCTAGTTCCCAAATCAAAAAGTGTTAGCTCAATCGGAGTTCTGTAGAAAAAGATATAAATCAAAGAAGAGACAAAGGTCAAAACTGGTCAGTGAAGAAATTAGAAGTAATACAGAAACTATGTTAAAATACAGAAATTAGTATATTTTTGTAAGTTTGCATATTTTTCCTAAATATGCAAATCTAATCTAATATAATAGAAGAAGAACCTAAAAGAATCTAATTCTATTCTATTAACTTGGAAAAATACTAACAAATGAGTTATCATCACTACCAAATTTCAACAAAATTCAATTCTTCAGATCTTGCCTCAAAGACAACATTTGACTGAGTCAGAATTTTGAATGCCGAGAAAATGAGGCTAGAACAGAGGTTGCTGGATCTCATCATTGCATCGGTGCTAACACCTAGGGGGAGAAACCATGTTCTACTAAATGAAGGATACTTGGCCCTTATGTACTGCATCCAAAACAACATTCGGGTTAGTTGGGTTTATGTGATTAAAGATCACATAATCAAGGCTAAAAGACTAAGTGACTTCCGCTTACACTGTGCTATGTTGATTAAAAAAATTATTTAAACATTTTGCAGTTGACTTGTTAGGGGAATATGTAGAAGCTCCCAAATTCTCAAATGAAATTGATGATTTTACACTACGTAAGATGGGGTTCATCAAAGTTGATGGAGAATGGATCTCAAAGATTGAAGCTGGAATGTACGAAGATGAGGATGAAGAAGAACTTGATCACATTGAAATCCCATCCCCTCTAGCTATAGAAGTTCCTCAAACTACTGAAGAAGGCATGCCTACTGATTTTCAGAACATGGAGATCACTCCATATTATGCTCAACCAGATTTAGGAACCCCTCTCTCTCAATTTGAGCGAACCATGATATCTCAAATGTTATCCCTGCAAGAGAATCAACACAAACATATGCAGATGACATACTAACACTACCATAACACAAATACTCAATTCTCCAATCTTAGCAACCAAATTGTTGATCTATACACCAAACTGGAAGATATGCAACTAAATCAAGGATAATGGGATGACTAAACAGTCATGGCAAAGGGGTCCTTGTCTTTATCACAACTATTTTCTTTTGTTTTTCTTTTAATTTTACTCGGTCTATAATATTTTATTGGTTCCTGACCAAAACACTTTGCACCTTTAATTTGTTATGCATGCTTTATTTTAATTGACTACTCTTTTCTCTGTTTTTGATGAAGTCAAAGGGGGAGAAATAAATTTTGAATAAGCTCACTAACATTAAACTGCATCACTAACACAAAAACATATAGTGACTTCTTTGCAGGATTCAAAAAGGAGTTTGTCTTCATGAAATAGGGGGAGACTGGTGGTGATGAAGAAATATTGAAGATATTAAAGATTTGGTGAAGTCAAATGATTTATGGAATAGGAGATGTAGTGTTATGGTCCTTTAGTGAGTCTGCATCAATATTGAGTAGGTATAATCATCTAACCAATCTTAAATCATGAGGTTTTATCATTTGAGAAAAATAAACATGCCTCAAAACATTTTAATTTGTTAAAAATCCTTTAATTGGTTAATTTTCTCTTAAGTCTATTTAACTGATAAAATTACGAATTAATTGATTAAAATCACTTAAAGGAACTTGAAAATACTTCTGTCGCATTTTTAATTGTTATATTTTATAAATAATCTATTAAAAAACTTAAAACTAGTGAAAACATTTTATATCGCAATTTTAATCGATACATTTTTGAATTAATCGATTAATTTCACTTAAGAAGTTTTGGAAAACCTTCTATCGAGTATTTTAATTGATATATCTTCAAATTAATCGATTAAAATCACATAAGAAAGTTTTGGAAATCCTTCTGTCAGTATTTTAACTGATATATCTTCAAATTAATCGATTAAAAACACTTAAGAAGTTTTAGAAAACTTACTTGCCAGAATTTTAATTGATATAAATTCGAATTAATCAATAAAAAATACTTAAGCAATTTTTGTATCACTATTTTAATCGATTAAACCATGTGTTTTATCGGTTAAAATCACTTACGAAGTTTTTAGAAATCCTTCGGTAGTATTTTATGGATGTAATCTTGATTTAATCGATTAATATCACTTAAGGAATTTTTGCACAATTGTTTTAATTGATTAAATCGCATTTTTATTAGTTAAAACGCCTTAGGAAAAATTTGTAGAACATTTTAATCGATTAATGATATTATCATCAGTTAAAATTGTTAAAGACAAGTTATTTTAATCGATTAAAGAGTGAATTAATCGATTAATTAGTTTAGTTAGTTAGAAAAATCTCTATATAAACATATTTGCGTCAACGTTTAAAAAAACATCTTTTAGAAATCATTCAAGCAATCTTTAGAGATCTTTTCAAGAGAGAAGCGCACTCCATTCAGTGAGAAATTTCAGAATTCCTTCTTAAGACATTTTTTGTTCTTGCTTGTGAAGAAACTCATTTTGCATATTGGAATTCTGCATCTGCATAACTGGTTTGATTGTTCTAGTTTCTTCAACTCTTTCAATTCTATTTAGTTTCTGTATACTCTTGGTGTCTAAGAAGATTGGGCACTAGTTCTGCAACTGGAACTTGGTTGCAGGTTAGGTTCAAGAACTGTAATTTGGTTCTTGGTGCATGTTGGGTGTTGGGTGTTTTGTAATTTGATTCTGTAATCAAAATATTTTCAACTTAGTGGAACTCAACTGGAATTTTGATGAGAACTAGAGGTAGCTTGGTGGTTTGGTTAACCAATATAAATCTTTGTATTCTTTTCTTTCATTCATCTCTTTCTTTTATTCTGCATGTTATTTCTTGGTTTAAAACAAAATCAAATTTCTTAATGTTTGAAATTGTTAATCTACATCTGTAAGTTACGAAAAAGTTTGTAAATATCAATTCACTCACTCTCTTGATCTCAGCATATAATTCTAATAATAAGAAGATAAAAAGATAAAATGAAAATAGAAGAGAAGAGAGCAAAGACAAAATTTCAAGAGACAAAAGCAAAAACGAAAACTTAATTGAAAGATGTAATTTGGGTGTAGTAATTGTTCTCTCCTTTTTTCCACCCCTAAAGTTTTTATAAAATACTTTAAAAGATGAAAACAAAAGAAATTAGGGTTTTAGCGGAAATGGGCCTTATAAGAAGTCCAAAAATACAAATTCATATAAAAAAAATTCAATGTTTTTGTCTCAACTTCTAAAATTTATAAACAAATAACTTAAATTACACATTCATAAATGCAAATTGAAGTCCTTGAAATAAGGAATCCAATGAAAGAAAAAAAAAATAAAAAACAAATATCTATAAAGAAAGTTATGGTCAAAATAGTGGGTAGAGGTCAAATTCTATGAAAAATACGAAATTAAAGTATTTATTCAAATCAAACCCAATTTATTACTAATGAAAAAAAAATGCAAATAGTGAGATATAGAAAAACACTTTGAAGGTATAATACACTTAATGTGAATACAAAATATGTTCTATCAAATTCACCCACACTTAAAATTTTGCACTTATAAGGACAATAAAACAAAGAAGAGGAAAAGAAAAGAAAATAATTTTGAATACTAAAGCAAACTTTTCAATAGATCAAAAATGTATGTGTCACTCTTTTCCTCAAGTTTTTAGGTTTAAATTTACACTCAATGGCACATCATGAAAGAAGGCCTTACCATAGACTTGACAACCCTCTAATTTCCTCTACTTGAAATACATGCAAACTAAATATTAAGATGACTTTTATTAAGCTTATAATGTGGCAAGATAAAGGTATGATAGAAAAAAAGGATGGAAAGCTAAAAACTCAAGAGAAAAAAAGGATAAATGGGGAATGAGTTAAAAACAAGTAGAAAGTTATGTAAATTTCAACAACATTAACAATCCCCCAACCTCTTTTTGCTTTACGAATTTTTCATTTTTTTTTTCAAACCATATTGTTTTTTACTTCCATTAAACTTACAATCCATCAAAACCCCAAAATTCAACAATATAGCATAAGGTAATACCACCATCACTTATTTTTAACAAATTCTCAAAACAATTTTAGATCTCTTTTACTCCCCAAGGTTGGACATATCATGGTTTTTCAACTTTTAAAACTTGTAATGAGCTACAAAATCGTCATGAAAAAGGTTAATAAAGCTCAACGTGGTAAACAAGTGCAATTAATGCTAGGTAGATCAATATGGATAAGTGGCTAAAGAAATGAAAGAAGGCCTAAATCATATCAATAGTACATGTGAACAAATAGTATCAAAGATAGTTAAATCAAGTTCTAGAACACCTCAAAACATGAGTGAATTGATAAAGAAATAAGAATCTTTTAAGTTTTGAAGATTTGATGAAGTCAAAAGATGTCATAAATAGGAGATGTTATGTTATTCTATTAGTGAGTCTACATTTATCTTGAGTATGTATAATCATCTATCATTTTCTATAGCATGGGTTTCTATCTTTTACAAGAGTATAAAGTGCCTTAAGTATTTTTAATCTGTTAAAAATCATTTTAATCAATTAATATGTTCTTCAATCGCATTTTTAACTAATATATTTTTGAAATAATCGATTAAAACCACTTAAGAAACTTGAAAACACTTTTTGTCACAATTTTAATTGATACATTTTCGAAATAATTGATTAAAACCACTTAATCTTTGGTCAGAACTCTTAATCTTTGGAACAGATAATCTATAATTCATAGGGAGTTGATTTTATAATTGGCCTAATGAGCATTCTATTCAAAACATAATATGTAGTACTTA